>CAIGRL010306383.1:0-16573 GCA_903798325.1 Fraxinus xanthoxyloides
TTAGGGGGGCACGTGCCCCCCCAGGACCCCCCTTGGGTCCGCCAGTGTGGCTGTCTGTTGGTATGAATTGGACAAAACTAACACTTTTCTTTGTTGCTATCAATTATGAAATTAGTGTAAAATACTTACCTAAGGTGGAAATCTATCTTCTCCTGTAATCAAATGCGTGACTTAGGAAAATAGTTTTCTCAATGGAGAAATGGAATAACAATTTAGTGCATGTCTAGGAGCAATTCTTTGAAGATTTTTAAGTTTTTTTTTTTTTTTTCCAAGTCGGTATCTAACAAATGGGTCCTATTTTGCTATAACCTTTTACTTCATTAAGTTATAAAAAAGACAAGAACTAATGAAATAGCTTATATTATCCTGTTAAGCCCCTGTTTGGGCAATATTTTTGAGGGATTTGTAGACAAAATTGGACCGTTATACAGTAAGGTCAGCCAAACACAATAAAAGGCTGAGAAATTGCAGGCAATTTTTTTGACTTCTTCGTACGTGTTCCAAACAATTTTGCCAATTCTACCTTTTTTCCCAATTTTCACACAATTACACAGCACACAATCCTGCTTGCAAAAATGGAATTGGGAATAATCGTCAAAGTGGCAGCATGCTTTTCAATTTGCAAACTGTTCATGATTGGACATGGAGCTGTATAACGTGCAAATTTTTTCTACTTCAAAAGAAAAAAAGATGGCCCAAACATGGGCTTAATCAAGAACATGGGAGGGCATGGAAATTGCAATTATTCCTCAGTCCACACTCTCTTACTGCTTCAAGGACACGACACTACTATTTGTTCACGTCAAGAATAATGAAGATGACTTATAATTCACTCAATTAACCAAACGCGGCCTTAAAACTTTTGGCTTTTCCTAAACCCACCATATAATTAACCAGACAAAAGAGAGTGTGACATTTGGCTAAGACAATTGAGGCCACTGAAAGACATCTTCTTGACAAGACTTGGTGGGGGTGGGGGTCGGGGTGGGGTGGGTAGGGACTGAATGGCGCAGTCCTGACTACCCTTAGGTCTTGGCGAGGTGTTGTCTCAAAACTCGTTATTATTCAATAAAATTTTAGCAGCTCAACACATTATTTTTCTTAACAAATTGAAAGACATCAGCACAATTTTTGATACTTCATCACACTGTAACTTGATGTGTTGTCATTTATTAAGGCATTATTTGATTTTCATTTTTTTCAAAATATAATCGTATTCCTTCTTTTCAATTACACGTTCTTTAATAAAATAATATTACACACAATTCAATTTTTTTTTAAATTTTTAACCACACATTTTATATCAATTTATTTTTCTAAAATGTATTCTACACAAAAATGAAACTCAAATAGGCCATAAACAGAAAAGATGTATTGAAATATTAAAAAATGTATTAATTAAATAATCTAAACTCCTGCTTGACAGACATAATTTGAGAAAAATAGAGTATTTGATTGTGTGGTTAAAAGTAGGAAAAAGATCTTAAATTTACATACAGAATATTTGATTGTATGAATGTATAGTTAAAAATGAGTATATAAAAAAAGAATTCGAAAATAATTATTGCCAAACAGCGACTAAATCACGATGAATTTTTACAACAAATTTCTACTCGGGGTCTTAATGACCCATAGACTTCGTGGGGGTGGGGCAGGGTTTCGGGGGGGGGGGTACCCTAAGGGGTGCCCCAAATGACCATTGGATGTGACCAACATTGAAGTGATATTTCCTAAAATGGAAAGGTCCACGTGGTTTTATAGCTGAGCCCCAAAGTGTCTGCTATTTTAAGGTAAAAAATCTGACAGGATTTGTACCTCCGGCCCCCATTAAATTTCTTGGTCCCCTTTTAATCAAATATATTGATTTTACTTTTGAGAAGCTTTGGCATTCGAAGTTCAACTTTGTTAAAAGCATACAGTGATATCTATGACAGTATTTAGCTTCTATTTCACAATTATTAAAATAAATTTTTTGAAGAAAATAAATTTTCAAATAATTAATTTTTGGAGAATGTATGATATAAAAAAAAAATTTGCTTTTATATATAGAATTTTTTATCGTAAGGATGTGTGGTGAAAATAAATTTGAGAAAAAACAAAAAGTTTTGTTTGAATTGTTGTCAAATAGGCGCTTAATAAAATAGTATTTTTTAGCGATTTAAATTATAGATAAACTAATTTAAAATGATACTTGGTGCAAATTTTATCATCACTTTTATGCAAAAATTGTACTCGTGAAACATTTAAATGAAGAAATTTTTATTTCAGTGTAATTGTTTAGTTCGGTCCAAGCAAGAGACACGATGAGTGGTGCCATAGACCCATGCATGGATTGACTAAACCCTAGCGACATCTCTACCAATTGTTGACATTAATTTTTTTTGTCCAAACCCTAAGGAAGACAAAAATAATGGTTGATCTATACTCGAAAATTTTTGTTTCGCCTCGTGAGAATGTTCCGACTTTACTCGCGATTATGATCAAATTAAATTTATGTCGAAGTATGATTATGCATACTTTTGAAATTCAAGGCAAGGTAATCGAATCAGTTAGCAAAGTATACAATGCATCAAAGGAAATACAAAATAATTACATATAACTTTCTCTTCCAAATTTTCTTCTTTGGGTACTCTAATAATAGTAGTGCATATAGTTTCCTTGTACATAAATCTAAAATTCAAGATATACGTGAATGAACAATAATTTAATCGTGAAATGCATAATTTTTCCAGAATATTTTTCCATATAAAAATAAAGAAAATACAAGTTCAAATAAAAGAACTTATGATACTACAAATGACACTTCAAATTAGAAAAAATGAAGGCGTACTAAAAGGGCTAGAATATCCGTTTCGTTTGGCCCAAATTTTCTAACATATATGATATAAAATGAAACAAAGTGATGTGACCCAAATGAGGCATCAAGCGGACGGAGGATTGAAGTGCATTGAGAGGAATTCAAGGTCGGGTTTGGGGACGAGTCAAGGTTCGAATAGAGACGAGGAAGCCATGCAATCAATTGTTCGAGCCACGAAGTTCATGAGGGCGAAGTGACAAGCCAATAGCCAAGTTCCATGTTGGGGTAGAGGACTGGAATGAGTTGGAAAGCATCGGAATCAAGAACTGAAATCGGGAAGCAAATTGGAGAACCATGCGAACGCATGACGACATCTCGAAAGCAGCAGGGGCAAATTTTTCTTGCCCATGCGGCCACATGACATAAATTTGGACGCGTATTTTCAGATTTTAGCAGTTTCTTTATTTCCCTAAAGCACTAGATTTTTAACATCTTTTAACATATATTGGACTCTATTTCGTGCCTTTTAGGATTTTTAGGGTTTTCATATATATAGGTTCCTATTATTTCATTGTAAACAAGACTTTGATAATTATTTGAGAGAATACAATTTGGTGAGATATAGTCCTCCATATTTGTTGGTGGTTTAAAGATCTAGCTTTGAACTTATCAAAGGATATCACAGTCCTTTTATGGCGTTCCCACTTCACGATTCTTGTTCCGAGTAATCAACGGGTCGGATTTCTTACGTGTAATCCCGGTTCTTGATACGGGTTGGACAAAGGGTCTGGTTGATCTTTGTGCGAAATGATTTTTAATATTTTTGGGTTTGTTTCATCTTGTTCGTGGGTTCCCAAGATCGTTTCTTGGTTGGGTTCAAATCAATTGGTATCAGAGTTTGACTCTAGAATTCAGGTCATCTATCATTTACTTTTCGTTAATTATTTTATAGTTTGAGTCCAAAAAAATTCAGTTTTATTGTTCTTGTTTTTGAGTCATTATTCCCGTATAATTGTGTCGTTATTGTCTCTAGATTAATTATTTAGTTGTTTATTGAGTTCCGTTCAAAAAAAAAAGATCAAAAAAAAGAGCTTCAAACAAAAAAAGAGAGACAAAAAAGAGGAAAAAAAGAGTACATCTCGTGAACGTTTAGAGGCAAAACAAAACAAAAACAAACATAAAATTTTGGGTCATTTTATTTTCTTTCCTTGAAAATTAGGTCAATTACCTCAGTCCGTGCAACCTTGTTGATTACCTGACAACTTGTGCTTGTGGTGGTGTTCGTTGTGGGATTTGTGTCCCATTTGATTGAGATCAGTTATTTTTTGAGTCATTGAGAAAGGAGGATGAGCGGTAAAAGGCAATAGTGATGAGCTCAATATTAGGTAAAAGCCAATTTCGAGTGATACACGAGTGCAAACGCGTAAGGTAAAATATTTTCCTTTTTCTTTTTATTCATTTTCACTTAATTTTTGATATTTAATTATTTGGAAAAAAAAAAGGAGAGAGAAGATATGAGTAAAGGTGAGGAAGAAGCAGTGTCGAAAAGGTTTTATGCGAAATTTATAGATAGTATGCAGGGTATACATCATAAGTTTCATCAGTTGGGTTTGACGGTTGAACGTATTAGTGGTGATGTAGGTAGACATGAAACCTTGATTGGGAGTCAACTACGAGGGTTACCCCAAAGGGTTCCTCATGGAGGATAGAGGGCGAGGGCGGAATCTTATTGCTGAGTTCGATAAGGAAGACAAGGCGGTGAGTGTAGATAGTGATGAATATTATTTGGAGGCTAATATAGGATGAATGAGGAATAGAGCATATAGGTTTGATCGAGGGGTTGATAGAAATTTGGAGAGCATCAAACTGAACATCCAGTTTATCAAGGTCGGAGTGAACCTGAGGCTTACTTAGAATGGGAAAGGAAGGTGAAATTGGTGTTTGATTGCCATAATTACTCAGAGGAGAAGAAGTTGAAGTTAGCTGCAGTGGATTTCGCTTATTATACCATTATTTGGTAGGATCAGTTGGTGACTAACCGTAGGAGGAATTTGGATAGGTCGATTCAGACATGGGGAGAGTTGAAGGTCTGTATGAGAAAATGATTTGTACCTGGACATTATTATCGAGAACCTCATCAAAAATTACACACTCTTTCTCAGGGGTTTAGGAGTGTGGAAGATTACTATAAGGAGATGGAGGTGGCGATGATTTGAGCGAACATCGAGGAGGATCGGGAGGCCACCATGGCTAGGTTTCTGAATGGTTTGAATAGGGACATTACCAACATAGTAGAGTTGCAACACTATGTGAAATTGGTGGACTTAGTGCATGTGGCTATGAAAGTGGAAAGGCAACTCAGACGAAAGGGAGTAGCGAGGTTTACTACGAAACCCAAATGGAGTAGTGGTGATAGGAATAATTGGGTGGAGACCAGGGGAAAGGTTGAAATACCTATGGTTAAGGAGAAGGTGAATAAAAATAAACCAAATATCGAAAATCAAGCTGGTAGGTTAAGGGATATTAAATGGTTCAAGTGTTTGGGTTCAGGGCATATCGCTTCACAGTGTCCAAATAGACTGATTCTTCGAGAAAATGGAGAGATTCAGTCGGATGATGAGAGTGAGAGTGGGAGTGAAGTGACGCATGCTTGAGTTGGAGGATGTTAAAAGTGAAACTTGTGTGGAGTACCCGATTGCGAAGTCATTAGTAGTGATGCGTGCTCTTACTACACAAATAAATGTGGGTGATGAGGAACAACAACGGAAGAATTTGTTTCACACTACATGTCACATTAAGAATAAAGTGTGCAGTTTGATAATAGATAGCGGGAGTTGTAGAAATGTGGCTAGCGCGACCTTCGTAGAGGAGTTGGGATTACATCTTATGAGACATCCACAACCATACAAATTAGAGTGGATGAATAGCTCTGGAGAGGTGCGAATTACCAAGAGGGCTTTGGTGAACTTTAGCATTGGACGATATAGTGATGAGGTATTATGTGATGTGGTTCCAATGCATGCGGGACATCCCTTGTTGGTAGGCCATGGAAGTACGATAGGAGGGTGGAGCATGTTGTGTTCACTAATCGGTACAACTTTGTGAAGGATGGAAGAACTATTACACTAGTACATTTGACACCACAACAGGTCTATGACGACCAACTAAAATTGAAAGGTGAGCGAAAGAACAAAAGTAAAGAGCGGAAAAATGAGAGCTTGAGAAAAGATAGTAAGGTGATTGAGAGTGAAGAAAAAAGAGTAAAGCCACAAGAGAGAAGATTGAGAGAAAATTCCAAAATGAGCTTTATATGTAAGAAAAGTCAAGTGTGAGAAGGTTTTAGTGAGCACTAACAACTCCCTCCCCAGTTTGGATTATTTTCTTTTGCAGGAATTGAAGAATATATTCCATTGAGAGATAATTTTCGGGGTACCATGCATTGACTATCCCTTGATGCAAATCACATGGAGAAATTTGTGAGTAACAAGGAGGATGGATGTAACCAGGCCATGGTAACTTATCAAAACCTTACACTTAGGTTAGAAATTGGAACAACGTCTAAGAATAGTCTTTTACATCGGTTATGTATTCTTGAACGTGTTAATGCATCTGATTATTCTTTGAGAAGAGTTAGTCTGGTGTAGCATGTGTTTATGAAAAATTTCTTACTTGTCTATGATATGCACTTGCTACGACATGAAATCCTAGCATGCTACACCGAGTTAATCACGTATGATAAGCACTTAGAGCACATTATTGTAACTAGGATGCATGAATGCCTTTACTTTAATTGCAATATTCTTACCTGTCTTAGGTTGAATTTATGGAATGTGTTAGGAGTAAGTTTATATCTACTAATCCCATCCCATATTCCAATTTAACAAGTGGTTCTAATTCACTAATCTTCTTCAATTTAATGTTTTCATCTGTTGGTGTTTGTGTTGGATTTTGCGAGACACGAGTGATTATACGTACGAAGCGGATACGATCTAGAGGAGGTCCAAATTACATCCAAGGAGAGATAGATCATGCCATTCCATTGCTATTTGCGAAAATGAGGGCTGTAGTGTACTTCTATTGGGTAAGTCTATCGTAGTTAACATTTTCAACGTTGCTAGTGTTGCTTCGTTTGATGCAGGTTCGGATTCGAGGTCGAATCCTTTCGAAGAGAGAGGGGATGATGTGACCCAAATGAGGCATCAAGAGGATGGAGGATTAAAGTGCATGAGAGGAATTCAAGGTCGGGTTCGGGGACGAGTCAAGGTTTGAAACGAGGCTAGGAAGCCATGCAATCAATTGTTCAAGCCACGAAGTTCAAGGGGACGAAGTGATAAGCCAACAGCCAAGTTCCATGTTGGGGTCGAGGGCCGGAATAAGTTCGAAAGCATCAGAATCAAGAACCGAAGCCGAGGAGCAAGTTGGTGAGTCATGCAGCCGCATAGTTCTACAAACCATACGACCGCAGGCTACATCCCGAAAGCCGCATGGGCAATTTTTTCTTGCCCGTGCGGCCGCATGGCACAAATTTGGACGTGGATTTTCTGATTTTGACAGTTTCCTTATTTCCCTAAAACTCTAGATTTTTAATACCTTTTAGCATATTTTAGACTCTATTTCGTGCCTTCTAGGATTTTTAGGATTTTCATATAAATTGGTTCTTATTATTTCATTGTAAAGAAGACTTTGATAATTATTTGAGAGAATACAATTTGGTGAGATTTATTCCTCCATATTTCTTGGTGGTTTAAAGATCTAGCTTTAAATTTATCAAACGGAGATCGCAGTCCTTTTGTAGCGTTCCCACTTCACGGTTCTTGTTCTGGATAATCAACGGGTCGAATTTGTTACGTGTAATTTCGGTTCTTGATACGGCTTGGACAACATGTCAGTTTGATCTTTGCGCACTGTGATTTCTAGCTTTCTTAGGTTTGTTCCATCTTGCTCGTGGATTCCCAAGATTGTTTCTTGGTTGAGTTAACATCACAAAGACTTCTGATGAAACATTGTTACACCGGAAGCACTGCATTGGAAAGAAGCTATTAATAGTGAGATAGATTCTATAATGTAAAACCATACTTAGGAGTTCGTTGATTTACCTCATGGGAACAACCCTTGATAGTGTAAATGTATTTTCAAAAGGAAACTCAAACCAAATTGATCCATTGACAAAATATAAAGTTAGATTGGTTGTCAAGAGATATAGACAAAACTAAAGACTTAGCTTTTTTTATACCTACTCACCCATAACTAGAATCACATCAACAAAGTTGTTAATTGCTATTGCAGCGTTACATAACTTTGAGATTCATCAAATGGATGTAAAGACGACATTTCTAAACGGTGAATTAGAAGATGAGATATACATAGAACAACTCGAAGGGTTCGTCCCCCCTAATCACAAAGAAAATGTTTGTAAATTAATTAAATCCTTGTATGGATTGAAACAAACTCCTAAACAATGACATCAAAATTTTAACAAAATAATGTTGTCAATGGGTTTAACATAAATGAATGTGACAAGTGTGTATACATTAAACATACACTAAAGGCCTACGTGATTGTACGTCTATATGTAGACGACATGTTGATAATGGCCAATAGTAACAAAATAATGTTAAACACCAAGAAAATATTAACAAAGCATTTTGATATGAAAGACTTGGGTCTGACTGATCTAATATTAGGGATTAAGATCTCTAAAATATCAGAAAAAATTATACATTTCCAATCTTACTACATTGGAAATATACTTAAAATATATAATGTACTTGATGAAAGTCCTGCGAAAATCCTTATTGACACAAGTTTATACTTGTCAAAAATACAAGTGAATGTGTGTCACAACTAAATTATTCGTAATTGGACTTGACTGGATGTAGCATTTGCTGTGAATAAATTTGGTGATTCACAAGCAATCCAAGCCATAATCATTGGAAGACTTCGACAAGAGTTCTTAGGTACTTGAAGTATACTTTAATCTATGGATTACACTTCACAAAATATCCCGCGGTATTAGAAGGATATTGTGATGCCAATTGGATATCCGATATAAAATATTCTAAGTCTACTAATGCTTATGTATTTACCATTGGTGGAGCTGCTATATCATAAAAGTCGATGAAGCAAACGTGTATAGCTTGATCAACGATGGAATCAGAGTTTACTGCTTTGGACAAAGATGGAGAAGAAGATGAATGGCTTCATAACTTCTTGGAAGATATTCCATGTTGGCCTAAACTGGTACCTACTATTAGTATACATTGTGATACTCAATTGGCTATTAAAAGAGCTCAAAGTATCATATATAATGGTAAATCTAGACATATACGCCATAGACACAATAACATTAACCAGCTGATCTTTAAGGTATTATCTCCATAGATTATGTGAAATTAAAGGAGAACATCATGGATATTTACAAAAAGTTTACTAAGAGATCAAGTGTGTTGCCTATCGAAAGGAATGTGATTAAAGCCTACTAAGTAAGGATCTTTGTAATAGTAACTCTACCTTGTTGAGTAGAGATCCCAAGATCTTCGTTTCAGGGAACAACTATGTTATGAAAATTCAATGAAACACTTGAGAAAATATTTCCTAATTCATTCCTATGACTATTAAAGTGTTTTCTACGGGTCGAATACTCTTAATAGAAGGTTACCTATGTAAGTGTGAGGTGCAGTCGCCTCAATGAAACTTGTTCAAAGGCTGAAATTTTCTAAATACTTATGAAACCCAAGAGTAGTTTAGGGCTAAAATAAGCCAAATCTGAGAACCATGAACGATTTAAGAAAGACATCTGTGTGAATATTATTATCTTTGTTTATACCAATGGTTGAATGGTTCAAAACATCACCACGTTCACCACTTAACCAAGTAAATTCAATAGTATTTCACTATGGAAGGTTCAAGGCTAGAAGCTACTTTATCTAATGCAGTATTTTTTCTGCTTTCTTTTCAATGCTTCATATTTCTGCATAGCATGAGAATATTTGATTTTTCATTCATAAGGGGATTGTTTGATTTAGAGAATGAAGATAAATTAAGTATAGAAAAGTGTGTTTCGTGTCAATTTCGACCAAATAATTAGACTTGATCCGATAGTCAAATCATGAGTATAAATATACTAACTTGTTCAACTCGTCAAGAAGATTGTTGTGATATATTTGGAATCTTAAAACCAATTTTGGATGAACGAGAAATTACGATCCAAAATTGGATAGAAAATAGGATATACATACTGAAAAATGGCTAATTCTCGCTCGCCTATCACTTAGGCTCACTCGAGCGATGAAAATTGTCGTTCGAGCGACGGGCTAGCGAAAGGCGAATGAAAGAAGTTCTTATTTAAATGTGTTACTGTCAAGCAAGAGGCCCACGACAGCAAATGCTGTAACTTTTGGCAAAAGTTGCTAAGTTTGGGATGCAACATTTTACTCACAATTCTTTCTCTTCTATATAAAGGACCATGTGGATGTCCATTAAACATCACACATCATTTACATCGAGCATTACATAAAAAAACTCTTGAAATATATTCTTCAAAAGTCATTCTAAAATCATTTTCGTGTAGCGAGAAAATTTTGTTCTAAGTTCGCTGTTCCTTGTGGTTTGAAATGATTCTACCACAAGTTGTATATGTTGTATCTTGTGAGACAAGTATCGTAGTCCATTAGTACCGTTGCGAAACAATATTATTTTAAGGAGAAAGTATTTTCACTTGCCTCGAATTTTGTTTTACTCTATTTTTCTTCTTCTTATCTTCTTTCTTTTTCATTTTCTAGAGTTTAATTACGCTCATTCGAATTAAACTTAAATATTTTCTTTGCATTATCAACCATTTACATATACTTATGTCCCAACAGTTCCTTATAGGGCTCAATGATTCCTACAATGGCCTCAAAGATCAACTTCTACTAATCATACCATTCTCAAGTTTAAATGAGGTGCATTCTATAATTCAACAAGAAGAGAAGAGAGATCTTTGTTGATGTGCCTACCATTGAAGGAATGACACTGATATCAAGAAATGTTCCAAAGGAAGCATGTAGACAAAATTTGGGACTTCTGAAGAAATGTTTCCGCACTTTTTGCAAGATATCGAGTCATTTGATAGGAAGATGCTTTAAGTGTAATGAAGACACACATTGCCAAATGCCATGCCACACCATTGAGAAGTGTTTTGAAATCCATGGTTACCCACCTAGCCACAAGTTCTATGGGAAACTATGGGCATATGCCACTTTTAAAAACAAGAATGCTTCTCTGTGGTACCTGCACAGGATCAAATCGGTGACATTAATCAAGTTGGCTTAACTCAAGAGCAATATGCTTAGCAAATAGCTTTGCTCAAACAATGGACCAATCATTCCTATATGCCATCTACTAACCATCTTTAGAGTTTGATTCCATCCTCTTCCAAACATATAGATATACCTAAAATTATTGGTAATCTGTTTATCTGCTTCCAATACAAAGACAAATCTATTACTGAAATACATTGGGTTGTGGATACCGGAGCTACAAACCATATGGTTTGCTCAACCTCATTCCTTACAACCATCAAATATGAAATCTGTTGCTCTTCCTAATGGAGATATGACACAAGCTACTCATATAGGAAGTGTTAGAATTACAAATGATTTGTTTCTCCATGATGTTTTGTGTGTTCCATCAATTGGCTTTAATCTTATATCTATCAGAAAAATTGCTCAAACATCCAAGTGTTGCCTCAGATTTTCTTCCGATCTATGTTATGTGCAAGACCTTTCAACTTGAAGGACGATTGGTCTGGGTGAGGTGAGGCAAGGCTTATATCACTTAGTGTAAAGAGAAATCTTTCCTACAAGTCCTATGAACATGCTCTTGTGAGATGGCTTGCCCATTGCCAACCGCGCGTTAAAGCACTAGTAACTGAGCTCTCAACGCTTCCATTTCATCCTACAGATCAGGTATGATAACAACTGCTTCAGTCATTGCTGTGTTAGCCTTTTGGCTTTCATCCAGTTGGATGTGTAATTCCCGAGTTTCCGTCTCTGCCACCTCGACTTTTTCCTTGAGGCCCACCATGGCATAGCACAAGTAGTTGTCTCATCAAGCGCATCCACGCGTTGTTTCGTAGTCGTCTTTTGAACACTACCATTGTTGTGGTGTTTGAGGAATTCAGATCCTTATCTTTCTTATCGAGAGTCATGAGCCGCATCTCTGATACCAACTTTCACGGGTTGCTTTTCTTCGACACAGAAAAGGATACCGTGTGGCCTTAGTCTGTTCCGTTAGACTACCTTGCGTCTTCTCTCATCGTTTCGGGATGAAAGAAAATTTGATTATAATTTGTAGAAAGCTTGCAACATAAAATGAAATACATTGAAAGTAATTTGATTATTGATTGCTTGAAAACTAGAAAGTACAATTGATGAAAGCAGGAAATTACAATGGTTAATGCATGAAGCAAATACTAGAAAACTTGAAAGATATTTGAAAGACTGATACCCCCTATAATAGCATTCGGAACAAAAATCCAAGTGACGAGAGTAGGCCTTTAAATGTAGAAGAATCATCTAAACTCTTTAAATTTCTAACTATTTTACAATTTAAATAAACTATTACAATGGAAAGGAAATTATAACTCAAACTTGAACTAATATTTACAATGTGCTGTCGAACTTGGACAAACTGCGACTGCGATAGGGTCAATGGGCTTAAGTAAAGCTGTAATTCTTGACACTAGGTTTGACGGATGAGTTAATGATCGCTTGACTAGAGCGTGATTAATAGCTCTATGATCATGAAAGACTTTAAGCGTTTTCTTAACCACTTCAATTCTATTTTCGTGTTTGTTTTTATTGTCGGAAGAGGAAACTCCCAATGTAAATAATAACTATCATTGTGTATAATATCATGCCCCTTCATGGCCCAAGCGGTGATCATATATAATAAAATTATCTATATACTTATTCATGTCTATTTCACCGTAATAAACAATTCATTCACGTCATAATGTAAAGTATACGTATGAACAATAGCCTATGGACTCAAAAGAATAGGAAACACATTGCTAATAATATTTGTTGGCGTATACTAAACAAGATAGGTACCATAATATTGTCAAATTCAATCCAACAACAATAAATTTGTACGTCTTCAAGCAAGAAAACTATGTGTATTTAGAATGCTTTATTCATCTTGGTGTCGATTAATAATAAATTATACATTCCAAGATAATAGATTGTGCATCTTAATAAAAATTATTACATACATAATCGATAACAATAATTTATAAAATTAGTATCTTTGTAGGGTGCTCTTCGCGACAAGGGTGTAAAATTAATAGTAGCAATTAAGGTATACCTTGCTCTAGATTTAATCTAGTGGGATATGATTCTTCAATGGTTTTCAAAAAGCGAATAATTATGGAGGAAAAACTTGCATTAGATGGAATATAAGCTTTTTGGTCGTCGGTCTTTAAATCCTTTTATTTGATTCGTTAGACTCACTTTTGAGTTAATCTATTCAAAGTTTAAGACAATAGAAGACTAATTCCAAGTCTACATTAAATATAAACATGTCGTGCAATACATTTTGATGAGTCAATCCACTCAAAAGCACAAATTGAACACAAAGTCATTCTTGGGTATAAACATCAGAGTATACCCTACGGCCTCACAAGTGAGGAGGCCGATAATATTAATTTTATTCATATTTATAAGTACAGACAGGGGTGGATCGAGACCAATTTTTTTGTGAAATCAAAAATGAGAATTCAAAAATATTTAGGATAAAAAAAAAACGAAAAAAAAAACTAAATTTTTTTTTTGTGGGGTCATTTGACCCCATGTGGGTCCGCCCTTGAGTACAGATAAACTCATAAAATTTATGTAGAAAACCTCGCATAAAATTGACTTAAGACCCCCAAAATCTCGGCAGGGCAACGCCAAGCTATTTTTCACACCTGTACTTCAATACGCAATTACTTTTGTTCTCCTTTTAAGTTCGAAAAGGACGGTAGAAGGTAAAAAGTGGTCCATCCGCCCCTCCATTATTGAGAGAAGTTGTTTTAGAGACATTTTTGTTAAAACCTTGTACCAAACACAGTTGAGATTCTTTAAGAATTGGTCCCTCAAGTATCCTCGGAAACACGTATTCAGCCTCGGACCACTTCATTTGTTGACACGTGGCACTTAGCATTGATAATTTCAATCATGTAATAAGGCTCAGCACTCCTTATACCCTATATCCCACATTTCCAATTGCTCGCTTTTGTCCTTGTCAAAAATGATGGATTCGACCTTAAAAACTAACAAATTTGAAATTCGATATCAGTTCTTGATCCGATCTTTGATCTTCGACCTTTGACTTACGACCCTAAATAACCACAACAAATTTGAAATTTGATATCAATTTTTGATCCAACATAGTAGATATTTGATTTTTGACTTTTGACTTCTTCCAAGACCAAATTTTAGAACATTTACCAGAACCCTCTTGTGTTCATCATCCTCTCTTATATACCGTTTGATCAACTTTCTCAGTGAAAATTCAAATGGCCCACAAACTCGAACCCTCTTATGAACTTACATTTTAAGTTTCTTATAATTTCCTTAGTCCTTGTTTTATTTTGTTAAAAATCGGATTTAAGTTAATTTTGATAATAAATAATGAAATATGTGGTTGAATAGTTGACAAAAATTGTAGATTCATGAAATGCGTAACTAAAATTAATTGTTAATTTTGACATAGATCAGCTTTTTTGGCCGAACCAAAAAAGAGCTTAAAACCATTATTTTCAAAGTTAACTCTTTTTTACTAACAAAAACAATTTTTTTTTTTAAGAAAAATAACCTTTGAGCACTACAAATAATAAGTAAAAGAGTTTTATGAAATGAATTTATGGGATGCTAGCATATGCTACCACTAGTATTCCTTCTGCATACATGACAACATGCATCTATCTTTATAAGTACATTTAAAGGGAGTGGTACAAGAAATACACTGATAAGATTTGTGTTCTGTGAGATTTTTGAGTGGTAGAGAGAGAGAGAGAGAGAGAATGGGAAGAGGGAGAGTAGAACTGAAGAGGATCGAAAACAAAATCAATAGGCAAGTCACCTTTGCCAAGAGAAGGAATGGTTTATTGAAAAAAGCTTATGAACTTTCTGTTCTTTGTGATGCTGAAGTAGCTCTGATCATCTTCTCCAATAGAGGAAAACTGTACGAATTTTGCAGCAGCTCTAGGTATAATATATGTGTGTATACATATATATATATATTTATATATCCTTGTTCGTTTAACATGGGAGCTGTTTGTTTCTTGTTTACATTTGGTTTCGAGATTCTATTTTTTGGGTGTTTTGAGACTAAATTTGATTTTTTTTTTTTTAATGTAAATAGAGAAATGCAAATTATCATTTTTGATATTGGAAGAGTTTTTGCCATTTTAGTGAATGTCTTGGAGTGTATAGGACTCTGTGCTAGTTGGTTTTGTTAGATCTGCAAGAGGAAAATCATAAAAGAAGATCATTTCTATATTTATCTTGAGTTTTTTGCAGCTTGCAAGTTTCTTACTTTTAAGCCTTTTTCTCCTTTGACATATTTAAATATCAGATTTTTTTTGGGTTTCATATCTTACTCATTTTGATCAGATCTTATGTTTTGATAGTTCATTTCTTGGTTGATCTGGCTAATTTTCAAGTTTTTCAAAATTATTTTCTCGTTTTAGTTGTTAACCTAAAAAGGGTTGATTTTGAATCTGATCTTGTTATGGATTTTCTTTCTGCCAATTTTATGATTAATCAAGAAAGAGCTGGTTATGTTTTGTCTCAAGATTTTAACTTTTATGCTTTTCAGTTAAATTTTTTTTTCTTTATGTATTTAATTGCTCCATAATTCTTTTCTTCACAAGACTTACTCTGAAATTATAAACAGATCTATTCAATCTGAGGAGACTATCAGCAAGCTGAAGCTGTGTGTGTGTGTGTGTGTGTTTTTTTTTTTTTTTTTTAGGGGTGGGGGGGGAGGTGGGACTGCGATTTTATTTTTCTTGTGATTAGGGTTTGGTTTGGGAAGTGTAGATCTTGCTTAAATATCAATTATTCTCATTGAATAATAAATTATTTTCTCTTCCTCAAATTAGACACCTTTATAAGTCCATTAATAAGCTCAAATCTGACAATTCATAATTTCTGTGTGTTGGTTTAGTCAAAGGTAGTCTTATATCCAGTTACCAGAAAAGTCTTTTGAGTTCATCCCATGGTTAACTGTACATGTTCCTGACATTGAAAGCTATGAATACTCATAATTACTTATGGATATTTGTATGAGCTATGAATTTACAAAGATTAGGGCATCTCGCAAGCCATGTTATGATTAGTAAGGTCTACATTATAGTTGAGGCTTGTGATGTTCTATCATAAGCTCGAGATTTATTAGCTTTAGCCTAGACCACATAGAAGATTACACAATCATTAGAATCTCTTATCTGAAATTAGGAAATTTTGGAGAGGCTCAGATTGATTTTTCTCTATTGGGCTGTTCCCAAATTCTCAAAATCCGATGGTCTACATCGCCGCTATAGAATCTTAACTTGACGACTCCGTTTCATCATTCATTCTGCTTCAATGATTTACAGTCGATGAATGTTCCCCTTAATTTATTTTGTATTGAATACCTATTTATGTTTTATTGTTTTATGCAGTATGCTCAGAACATTGGAGAGGTATCAAAAGTGCAACTATGGAGCACCAGAGCCACATGCATCCTCAAGAGAGGCACTGGTAATCA
>CAIGRL010306417.1:0-10316 GCA_903798325.1 Fraxinus xanthoxyloides
ACATTTTCCTTGATTTCAAGGAAAAAGGGGGAGGGGTGGAAAATTTTTTCCAAGGAAAATTTTGCAATCAAACACCACTTTTGCATGGAAAAGGAAAATATTTTCCATTTTTCATGGAAAATCTTGCCAATCAAACAGACCCTTATAGATGAAGAAAATGAAAAAGAGCAAAAAATAAATTGAAAATAATTACCTTAGCTTTCCCAAGACTGAATGTGAGAAAGCCGAACAATACATGTAAGAAAGCTAGAAAAAAAAATAATAAAATAAAAAAAATCAACATTTGGAGTTGCTAGACGTCCACTGTGGATATCAAGGATAACTTCTCCTGTTCCAAAATAAGATGCAACTGAAATCTGGTACAAGTTAATTAATTGCAGTAAATTCAATTTAAATTCAAAGATTATAAAGTACCTGTTGTTCGCATTTGGATTTGTCCTCTTTCCTAGTCGTCAAGCTATGGCAAGGAAGAAAAGAATGAGCAACGCCCTTTGGAGTACATATATTTGCAACTGGATTTACACATACGGTCAGCAACAAGAAGATGAAGCCCAAAAGCATCAAGTCTACACAATTGACAAATGAAAATTAACAAAGTACCCATTCCTCCAAATATAAAAATTTCGTAGGCTTCTACTCACCTTATTTGATTTTGTTAAGTGCATGAATCAGATATTTCCTCTCTTCCTGCTCAAATACTGATAAAATTTGTTTACTTTGAAATTCGAAGTGTATACATACGATGGTGCATGGTACCTTAACTAATAGATACCAGTTTTGTGTTCAAATATTTGAAGTTTGAACTATTTGTATTCCAAATTGTTAAAAAAATAAAATTGGAGAAATAAGATCAAAAAGAATTCGACAAAGGGTTATATCAAGAGTTGGTTGCTCTAGATGCAGAACAGTTTAGTTGCAGTCTGATTTGCAACTCAGTGCGAACCAAGGACGTGACATTGTTAAATTGGTTTCATATTTATGACCGACCAATTATTTGTTGACACGTAGACAAATGCTTATTGGGCCTTTAGAAACGCGGGAAATAGACTTGTATAACAATTTGTGTTTAGGAATTGCAAGCGTGTTCCCAGTATATACTATCTTCTCTTAATATTTAAGCACATAAAACTTTCAAGTATTAGAAAGATAAAATTCAACTTGCAGAAAGGCACCAGATGGTACAGAAATTCCAAGTATTACAATATTTACCTAACATTAAAACAGACTCAAACGTAAGACACAGGTAATCATGCATAATACTAAAACAAGTTCTACCTTGCCACTTCATTTAGCACTAACTTACACTTTCGCAAGTTGAACACTACAATGATTCAACAGCTGCCAAACTTCGACTGTCTTAAGGATAGATAAACAGTCCCAATCATCAATACAACCATTATAGACATCAGAATTCCAAAAATAAATAACTCCTTTCTCATATTTCAATCCACGTGTTGCAGACAGAGTTATATCGAGAACCATATCTCTTACAGCATGGATGTCACTTCCTATGGTACAATCGTTACCCATTACCTTGGTTGCCAATGGAGGTTCTGGTTAGAGCTGTCTTTCGTTATAGGGCAGAAAAGTATTTTCATGGCCATACGCACAAGCAGGTTCAGTTGGACGATTCCCCATACTTGCAGCAACATTTCCCTCCATCAAGGGGAATCCAAAAAGCTTGCAGCTACTTTCACACATTGGTACAAAGTTTGCATTTCCTCTCAAGGATGAGTGAGTTGAAAGAGGGAGCGGTAGAAACCGCATTTGGTTATGCTCTTCTGAACCACCCGTATACAAGCAACCTTGCAGATCTTCCCTTGTGTCAGCACTCTCAGAAGATGAGCAGGACATTAACTTCCTCGCAAGTTGTTCAAAAACATAAAATTTGTCCTGATTTCTGGTCTCAAGATTCTTCTCATTGCCAGAATGTAATGCCTGAAATGGAGGTGGCGGAGAGCTTGCTTGCTGATACAGTAGCACAGAGGAAGTTGAAGATGTCTGTATCAGTGCTGCAGAAGTGTACATACGAGTGTTACACCTGGGGTCAAGGTGGACCAACTATTTCCATGAGTTGGCAACATAAAACCATTCATTACATTATTGACGCCATTTTCGTGCACCTGGTTAGCTGTCGGGCCACTTACATGTGGCACAGTTGAAATTGCCTCTTGACCTGGCAAGACCTTATGGAATTGAAAGGATTCACCTGACCCAGTGCCCTTGAAGTAGTTTTTAAAGTCTACGTGCAGACGCCTTCTGCTATTTCCCACTGAAGAAATCCTAGAACCATTTTGATTTGGGAAGCGCCTCATTTCTAATGGATGCTGATTTGGAGCATCAATTTCGGCATATGGAGTACTAGTCCCTGAAATTTCTTGACCTTGCAAGACCTTCTGGAACCTTAGAGACTCCCCAAAGTATGAAACTTCATTCGTATCTATAAGAAGTATAGGATAGTTACTACTCTCCGAGGAGGCCATGCAATCAGAAGGAATGTATATAATTACAATAAAACAAAATAAGAACACTAGGACCTCTCATAACTTGAAAATCTGGCTTTGTTGCAGGAACGCCGACCCTGATTCTCTTGGCACCCGGTACTACGAAGTCGCCGGGAGCAGACATTGAACCAAATGCCTCAATCTCCCAAGGGGAAACCCTACTAAGGCGATTGACCTGCAACTCATTGTACCTAACCTGCAGAAGTAAAAAAAGACCCTTTGATGTCACAAAAAATATGCCTACAGACACGATAATAATTTCATGCACAACAGCTGGTGATGCAAACAGATTCTCGGAAGTCGGCACCAAAGCACCAGCAATACAAACGCTTCAGTCATTAATGAAACCAAAAATTTGATTAAGGGTCATCTCTCATTCTAACTGTGAAAAAACACACCATAAAAGGCTAGAGTCAGAACCAATAATTTAAGCTTCAACTGAACACAACTTAGCCCCTGTTTGATCCCCATTACCAAAAAACTCATATTTTTCTAAACTAATTTTCAACCATACATTCTTACAATAAGATATTTTGCACGTTAACTCGAAACATTTTCCAAATTCGCTATTACATAACTCATTTTCAAGTAAAAATGGGGCTCAAGCATAGGCTTAGTGTTTAATGATATTGGATGATGTAAATAAATTAACACATGATCTGAACGCGTATAAGCTTTAGGGGATGATGGGTAGCCGTAGGTTGCATTGGCAACTTTAGTAAGTGAGTGTCTGGAAAGAAAATGTTTAGACTCCAAAACTAGTTATGGGTACACATAAAGGGCTTGATACTGAAGACAGCTCAGGTATGAAACTTTTAAGGACACTACGGTAAATACCATATGAAGCTTCAGCAAATATTTGCAGAGACAAAATATAAGTAACTGGTATGCACCAAGCATAATCATTTCAATTTCCAATTGAGTCTTTCTCGCATTCTTAGATGCATAATGAGCATTATAAATACTCCAGGAAAAAAAAAACACTTAAATCAGTAGCTTAGGTGGTGGACACCTAGGAAAATCAATGTGCTGCACAATATAAAGCAGAAATAAGCCAACTACATACCGATAAGCACCTCCATTTTGAACCAAGCCATCTAACAGGATCCACATCACTAACTCCAAGAATAAGTCCACTGCACTTACCCAAACATTGTCAATATTCTTGATGATGCAGGCATATGGACTTCAGAAATTCTAATGAAACCAACCTTCTCTCAGAAGTATCTTCTGTTTCAACACGCATCTTGAACCTCATTCCAGAAGAAAAATATCGTGCAACACTCTTTGTGAATTTATGATAAGGTACAATAATCTCGGACGAATTACGCAGACTTATATCTGATGAAACTTGGAAACCACGGTGCAATAGCTGGAATAGGAATGAATAACAAAGTACTAGACATAGCTGAGAAATATCAATATCACACACTCTAAAGTAAAACTCAGAGATGCCAATAGATTACTATCACAAATATCAAAACATGCTGAAGCTCTAGAAAGAAATATCCAGGTGAACCAAAAGAATCTTTGGCATATCTCTAGTATATCTAGTATCCAACATAAAATATATATCAAAAAGAAAATTTGAACAACACAGCACAAGAAGGATAGGATAAATAAAAAACATCGTATAACAAGATTTCATCAGCTTTGCAAAACAAACTCATTTTATCACTTTCCAGGAAGTAACCCTCTTTTGGAACAAAATACGAATTTCTGATAATATTTAGGTTGATTATGATACCTTGGATTATAACAAATGTTAAAAATACTTCGTGTAGATATGGCATTCATTACACTAGCAATGCTGCTAGCACTTAATTGTTGATCAAGGAAAGATGGAATTGAAGCACCACTTTTAACTTGGGATGCTCTTCGGATCCCTAGCCTGAGTTCTCCATCATCACCCCTGCAATGGATGCCAATATATAAGAAAACAATATAACTAAACACTTCAGTAATTCAGTATTTCATACCTTAAAAAGAGCACAGCATCTCCAGACGCAAGCTTCTTTTTATTAACAAATGCACTCCAACCAGTAGTGAGCAAAAATGCCTTCGAGGCTGGCCTGCTCCAGAATTTGTTAACAAATAGCAAATTTGCAAAAATAGAATAAAATGAACTTTTGCACATTAATTCCATATATTCAAACCCAGTACAGATATAGAGATACCAAAGTTCATACCTCTATAGATATGCCTAAATTTCCATTCAATCCCATGTAGATCCTTAGCAACAAGCTCCTGTGAAGGCCTGTGTTGTTTATAGTCCTAAAATCAAAGTATAATTAGTTCATCTCTATAGCAAAACAAGATGAACAAATAACTCTAATCTAATTATACAACATCAAACAGTTGATAACTTCTAAATTAAAGTAGGAAGTCAAACGTAATTTTATTTACCAGGGGAGAGAAGCAATCCTCTGCAACCCGACGAGGAACAGAGAAACCACCATGAGTGCTGGTATCAGAAGCAGTGAGAGTTTTACAGAACACGTGAGGTATCATTGATGTCCTAGCACCTTCGGTGTCTTCATCTTCAGCATCTGGTTCAACTTCCCCTTCCCTCCATTTCTTCTCAATCTGCCCAAATTCATAACTTTTAAGAAACGTCATATGTCGTTTCTTCGATGTAATGCACCATGTACAAAGTAGAGACCGTACTGAAATTAAAAGGGATGCTTTCCTAAGGAAGTAATATTTCAGCTAGCCAGAATAACCACCGAAATAGTTTATGATTATTAAAAGTATATAAGTTTCTTAGGTTACTACATAACACATATAAACACTACATTGAGTCAGAATCCCTTCCCCAGATCATAATTTTTGCTCTAGCAAGAAAAGTAGCTTCTTCTAGATACCAGAAGGAGAGTAAAATGCCTATATAGATAAGGATTTACTTATCAATGATTTTTGAAGAGCGAAATCTTCCATGGCATAACCATTTATTCGGATCGTCGGAGTTAGTATTCAAAAGTTTCATCAGTTTTCAATAAACAAGAGAAATTTACGCTGAATTATAACACTACGCAAACGATATGACCAAACAACAAACTCATACACGTTGTCGTGTATATATAGCCTCACCTGATTGTCCATAACCAGAGAAATCTGCGCATAAACCTCATCATTATTTGCCTCGGCCTATTCCCAAATTACACATAAAACTCTCATTACTTTCAAAATTCCGCAATATAAATCCATAAAGGAAACAGAATCCTACAATGCTTACACGGAGCTTAACGTCTACAACGCGACAGAAGACATGGGGAGGTAAATCATAGGCCGCAGATTGGTGCTCGGAAAGGTGCTCCAAGTGGCCTTGAGGAAAGTACACCACGGCGGTTCCCTTTTTAGGAAGCGAAATCAAAGGCCCAGCGCAAGCGTGCCATAGCTCCATACTTACAGAGGCCGCCGTCTCCGATGACTTCATCATCAATTCTGGTAAATTATATAAAAATCCGTTTCAACTTCATTGTTCAGGGTGTTCAAATCGATTAATCCGCACATCATAGTTGAACCCTAATAGCGAAAAATCAATCAAATCACATAAGCAAATACCAGATATTTCTTCAACTTAGTAACAGTATACATGTACATAGAATGTATGGTACATGTGTAATGGAATAGAGAGAAAGAAAATTGCTCTCTCACTAGATATATAGGCATGCCTTTTATAGGGTTATACTGTCACATTTCTTTATTTTTGTTTTTCAATAATAATAAGTGACCTGTAACTTTCCGCTATTACCTATATTTACATGATTGTGTATGTATAGATTGGAGGACTGTACGATTTTGGGAGTTTTGGAATAAAAAATGTTAAACTTCCTCTATTTGCAGGGGGTTTGTCTATTCTCTACGTGTCCCTTCTGCATAATTAATTCAATTTTATTACAAAATTAAAAATTTAGATAGGATAAAAATGCATTATCAAAGTCTTGGTATAAAATATTTAAATTCAAGTATAAGTTTTGATATAGGGCGTATTCGATAGAGATTAAAATCAGATTAAAATTGAATAATTAATCGTTATTATTGACTTTTATTAGAAGAGTGGGGATCCAATAACGATTATTTTTTCAATTTTAATTCGATTTTAATATCTACCGAACACGTACTATAATTTGTTTCCTCTTGGTAATTCTAATTGACTTGAAGAACTCAATTGTTTTAGACGGTCTAATAATAAATCATGTGACATTATGTCAACTATTATTTCAATTATTTTTTTGCATTGCAGCATGGTTCCTATTTTATTTTCACTTCCAGCAAGCATTATTTTTAGCGAAATCNTCGATAGAGATTAAAATCAGATTAAAATTGAATAATTAATCGTTATTATTGACTTTTATTAGAAGAGTGGGGATCCAATAACGATTATTTTTTCAATTTTAATTTGATTTTAAACTATACCGAACACGCCCATAACTTGTCGTTTCTCTCTATAAATCGACTCATAAACTTGTTTAATCTCCTGTTTGGTAGAGATTAAAATCAGATTTTTTATAATTTTTTATAAAAATTGATAAATGTATGGTTTAAAAGTTGTGGATCTCATGAAATGTGTAGTTAAAATTACTTATTGACTTTGATTTAGATTTAAATTTTAATTTCCACCAAACAGAGGCTAAGTTTCACACTTTGAAATGAATACTTAAATCTTATAAAAGAGTGTGTGAAATTTTTTATTTATTGCATATAAATTTTCAGTTAATTTTTCATATTGACCCAATTACTGTCGGGCAAAGGCAACAATTTTTTCTATCAAATTGCATTAACGTGAAACACTACTCACTTTTGTTCAATTTAATGTTAACCACATTACTCATCTTTCAATTATGTCCTCAACTTTTTTTTTTTTTAATCTTCTATTATATAGTGCATCTTGTCTTTGATTACATTTGTAGCCCAAAAATTTTGTTAGATGACAAAAATCTTGATCTCCATATTTTTTAAAAAACAAATAAAAAAATTTGACAAAATATTTGTTCGTAATTTTGAAGCACGCTTAGGAATGACAACGGGATCGGAATAGTCATTTTCGTCCCTATCTCGCTTTAGATTTTTTCCCCCTTGCAGTTGTTGGGCTAGGCCCCACTTAAGGCCTACATAGCTAGTCGAATATCTAGTTTAACTAGTGTTTTTATCATTTCTAAACATGACAACACATTATTTGGACAAAAAATCATCCTTGAAGATTAAAAAAATATTAATTAATTAAATCATTGAAGATTAAAAAAATATTAATTAATTAAAATTTAAAGAGAAAAAATGTTGGAAAACTCGAGAACATAAGTGCAAAAATGAATAAAAATTGAAAATTTCATTACAATAAAACGGTTGTGAAAATAATTATTCTTCGAAGACAAGATATATGCATAAACATTTTAATTGCTTATTCTTATTTCTCCTGTAAAGTACTTTTAGTCTGCCATGTTTTGTCTATGCCAAACAATTTTATTGGCTAATACCTACCTTTTTTCTCGCCAGCAATAAAAGATGAAAGTCATGGGGAGATTGTTGCAACTTGCAACTTAGCCCTGTTTGACTCTTATTAATATAAAACCATTTATTTTCCGTACTCATTTTAATCATGCATTCACTCACGTAATAAAAATATTTTACGTGTAAATTTAAAATTTTCTCATACTTTTTAATAACATATTATTTAAAAAATTACTATTTAAAACATTAATTTTCCCCAAATTCTCATTATATTGGCCGTCTAACAAGAGCTTAATTACCAATAATCTCATTCGGATTTGAATTACAAATCTCAGAATTTAATTTTTCTCGTATATTTCCGTTGATAACCTTTAATATAAACTAACAACACATGTATTTAATATTTATTTAGTAAAGAAGATCACCTTAATTTTAATTTTATATATGCTCAGAATTATCAATATTCAATTTGCTGAAATTGGAAGAAATCAAGGAGATAAAATCAAAGTTGAAATTAACTTATTATTTAGTCCCATGTTTTAAACCTATAAGGTTCGAATAGTGAAAAATTGAAGCAATGACATGTCCCCTATTTATAACTTACTCCTATAGCTTCCTTTTTCCATTTTTTTTATTTTTTTAATTTTTTTGGCCTTTATGAAAACCGATGTAGGATGGCTTTTTGACTTTTGAAAAAGCAAAAGAAAACACCCCCACAAACAATTGATGGTGTACATGTGGATAGATTTTTATTCTTTACATTTTGAATTTGATGACGTTCTTTATTCTAAATTTCTTTATTTTCTCATTTATTTATTTTAGCAACAAATAATATAATATAAAAATATTTAATCGATTCAACTATTTATAACAAATCGGATCGGGTGATTATTAGATTGTATTGACTATATTCATATTTGATCTATTTAGTTAATGAATTATTGAATTCAAATTTTAGTTAAGGTATCAGATTGAGATCCTAAATTCATTTTCAATTATCTCCATTCAATTCAAATTAAAATTCAATTAATTGACATTTCTAAACCCACTGTGATCTAGATTATAGATTCATACAACCTAGGCCTTAGATAGTTCCCTAGTATTCATTGGGATAACTTCCTACACCATTTCTTTTGAACTCGTTGCATACACTTGCCTTCGGCACTTCCCTTTTTTTTTTCCCTCTCATTTTTTCAGTTTTCCTTTTTAAATTACAATTTTGTTGGTACAAAATTACAAACTGTGGTCATAAATCAAAATTATTTGCCAAAAAAAGCTCCACAAAAATTTAGTACTACCTTAAAAATGTGTTAATTTTATTCTAATTTTTGAGTTGAAGCCGCACATCAACTATTAAAATTTGATATTTCATCTTAAAATATCAATTTTATTAAGAGGACTATATCAAACACTTTTAAGTTGATCTATATTTTCATTTTTAATTGATTTAGATTTTTACCCCTTAATATGTCTTCGAAAGATGGTGACTCATTTAAGTATATCAATTTTGAAATCTGCGTACTCATTTTGTTAAATCTAAATTGAATTAAATCAAATCGTTCGTTCGAATTTAATGAGATTTGATATCATATTAAAATTTAGAATTTCATATTTAAAAATCAATATTATTAGGAGAAGTGGTCAAAAACTTATAAATTGATCTATATTTTTATCTTTATTCGATGTGAAATTTTACTCCTTACCAACAAGATTTAAAGATTGTAATAATAATAATAATTTACTACTGATGCCATAAGTGATTTAGAAGAAATATTAAAAGATAAATCGGTAAACATTGGGAAACGTGCTTTACACGTGCTCTATATAAATTATTAATTAGTCTTTTTCTTCCTTACGCATTCACTCTAAAACGTTGTAAACTCGGACCATTCGATTCAAGAATGTCAATGCTCCGCATTCATTTTATTTTATTATTTTATTTATTTTTTGGTAAATTTACGGTTTATAAAGCGCAGGAGTAACATTTTCTTTGCTTTCTTTAATTAATTTTTGGAAAATGAGCCCTTCTATTTGGGAAAATTAAATTGTGCTCCGAAAGTTCCATTATAAGAAAATTTTAAACTATTAATTAACACCCAAACCTTTTTGGCTAGTTGCTCAATTTGTTATACTAAAGTGAAAACGGAAGAATGTTCTTTCAACAAATTATAGCAAGTGAATTCTTTACCACAATAAACAAAACACTTCTAAAACAAATTATAGCAAGTGAGCATAATTGGCTTTTAATCATGGCTAATGTTGAGGATGAAGAAAACACGTCGAACCTAACCAATATTGCGATTTTGATACAATTGATTTGATTTCCAACTAGTTTAAGTTTCAACCATTTCAAAATTGAAC
>CAIGRL010306437.1:0-20207 GCA_903798325.1 Fraxinus xanthoxyloides
ATTATAGTGAAATTGGCCTCGCTTATGACGGAGAGCTTGGTAATGGGGGACGTAGATCATTGCGTTGGATCGAACCTCCATAACATATCGTTTGCACTCTCTATCTCTTTTACTTAATGTTTTTACTTTGTGCAAGCTATTTTATTTCATCTTTGTGCTTATCTTTGTTTTAGTTTACTTCTCTATTATTTGTGAGATCACTAATTTAAAATCTTGTTGAAATTTACGAAAAAGTTTCAAAAACCAATTCACCCCCTTTTGGTTAGTTATCCTTGGGTTATCACACCTGTCTACTGCTCCATGAACCTATTCAAGGCAGCGACCTGACCTGTCAACTTTTGAACCTCTTTCTTGGTCCTAGGTAATTCCATGGATACTAAGGCATGTATCTTATATGGATTTACCTCAATCCCCCTATGCGTGATCATGAAGCCTAAAAACTTTGCCGATACCACCCTAAAGGCACACTTTGCTTAGTTTAACTTTATCTTATATCTTAGAATTTTAGAGAACACCTTCTCATGGTCGATGATATTCTCATTCACCTACTTATTTGACTACATGTTGTCGACATGGGCCTCAATGTTCTTCTCGATCAGATCAGTAAAGACTTTGTTGATGATCTTTTGATATTTTGTCCTTGCATTCTTCAAACCGAATGGCATGACCTTGTAACAATATATGCCGAAGTCATCTATGAAGGACGTCTTCTCATGATCTTTTTTAGCCATAAAAATCTGGTGATAGCCCGAGAATGCATCAAGAAAGCTGTACAATTTGTGGCCCGAGGTACTGTCTACCAAGTTATCAACTCGAGACAGGGGATGACTGTCTTTTGACCACTCCTTGTTGAGATTTGTGAAGTCAATACATACCCTCCACTTGCCATTAGCCTTCTTGACAAGAACAACATTGGTGAGCCAATCTGGATATTGAACCTTCCTGATGAATTGAACATTGCCAAGTTTATTGATCTCTTCTCGTATTACCTCTAATCTTTATGGCACAAATTATCTCTTCCTCTGTTTTACTGGCTTTGCCCCAGGTCTTACGTTGAGTCTGTGGACCACGACATTGGGGTCTATCCTAGGCATGTCTTCAACCTTCCATGAGAAAACATCAATGTTGCGGGGACAAGCACTCAATGAGTTCATCATTGAAAGTGGCGTCAGATCCCAATCGATGGTTACTTTTTGACGTGCTCAACCTCTACCAAATCTTCTATTGGGGCAAGTCTCTCTTGGTGCTTGAGCTTGAGCTTAGGTACGACCAATTGCATTACGTCAGTGCTCAAACCTTGAATGCTTGTAACGTAGCACTTCCTCACTATTGTCTGATCTACACGCACAATTCCTACTCTATGACTTATCGAACAATTCATAGCAAGGTAAAATGTGGATACTATGGCTTTGATCTTGTTGAGTAGTGGTCTTCCGAGGATGCGTTGTATGTCACGGTGGTTCGGATTATATGGAAAGGTGTGATCTCCGTTACCTGCCTCTGGTCTGAGCTCAAAGTTAGGGAAATATTGATAACTCTTTCTGAAATGATTGTTCCACCCCCAAATCCTTGAAGAGGGGTCTTGACCATCTTGAGTTGGTTAGTAGAAGTTCCCATCTTCATGTAGGCATCATGGGACAATATATTGGTTGCACTTCCATTGTCCACCAGTATCCTTTTGACTTCAAAGTTAGCTATTATAGCAGATATAAATAAGATATCATCATGAGGAGATGTTATGCCTTCCAAATCCCTTGGCCCAAAGGTGATGTCCTCCATGTGGTAAAGAGTGGTCCCCTAAGCTGAACCGTACTGTTAAGCATATTGCTTCTGTCCATTGTTTAAATCTCCTCCCAACACAATTTCTCCAACTATGATATTGATTGTACCAGCTATGGGTTTGTTACCTCCTCCTGAGCTCGATGTCCTCTCTTTGTTATGATTATTTCTTGGATGTTTATCATGCTCGACATATGTCTTCAAGAATCCTCTTCTAATAAGTGCCTCAATCTCTTACTGTAATGTTATACATTCCTTCGTTGTATGCCATGATTCCTGTGAAAGTCACAATATTTGCTTTTATCTTTGGTCTCCGGGGGTTGATCACAACCTTGGAGGCCACTTAAGCTCCTTCATATCCCTTATCACCATTAGTATGTCAGCCATAGAGGTGTTCAGACGGGTAAACGCCCTAGGTGGTCCTTTCTACTTCTTCTTGCCTCGAGCATGATGTTATCATAAGTTTGACTTGTTGTGCCTCTTAAGTTAGGGTTTCTCAGAGCTTGGGCTAGCCTTCATCACTTCCTCCATATTGATGTACTTTTCACCTTGGGTTAGGAGCTCCGTCACTGACTTCGGGGGTGTCTTAGATAAAGTTATCCTGAAGATCTCATACTTTAGCACATATGTTAGAGTCGAAATAGCTGCTATAATGTGAAGGTCGGGTATCTGTAACCTTTCTTTGTTGAATCTTGTCATGAAGTTACGTGAGGTCTCATTTGGACCTTGGCAGAGCTGCATGAGGGTGACTGCTGTCTTCCTGATGCGCTTACTGCTTGTAAAGAAGGTAGAGAACTTATTAACAAGGTTTGAGAATGATGCTATAGAGTTAGGCTCCAATGTGGTGAACCAATCCTTGGTGGCATTGGTCAATATTTGAGGAAAGGCCTTGCACATTACTGGATCTAGTGCAACCTGTAGGTTCATGATATCTGTGTATACATTGAGATGGTTGATAGGGTCAATGGTCCCATCATACTCCTTTATACGGGGGAAATTGAACCTGTCCAGAAGGCGATATGAAAGAACCTTTGGCGTGAACGGTGTGTTAGGAGTGAACCTTGTCGTTCCCTGGCTATTCTATTGTAGTCTAGCTGTAATCCTATGTTGTATGATCCGAGCGAATTTACCTGAGTCTATAGTAACTAATATCGAGGTCGAAGCTATTAGGGGCACGCCTGAGGCCCCAGATCCTCCGTTATCATGGGCACCACGAGTATCTCGAGCTCGAGCATCATTCATGAAACCTTTCGGTTAGGTCGGTAAAGTTGCTAGAGCTTGGGGAGTATTTCGTTGGCACAGTAGTTGAGTCAGTGTTGCAACTTGCTAACGAAATTCTTCGAATGCTCTAGCGGCAACCACTGCTGGTTGAGAAATTGGTATTGCTGATGATTCTTCTTGATAGACTGGGGGTTCTGTGACAGGTGTTGGTTTAGAGTGGATGAGTTTGCAAGAGGAAGACCTGAATTCACCATAACTTTTGGTAGCGCTTCCTACAGATGACGCCAATGATGCTAACAAAAATCATACATGTTGAATTCCGAGCTTGATAACCGAGAATAAACACGAACGTGATCTTTCGGTACCTAAAACAAAGGTGTCGATGTGTGTCTCCGATGCTTAAGTCAGATGGAGAAATTTGAAAGAATATATATACTGAAAATATATGTGAAAACGTACCTAAATAATGATACAAGGTACTACAATCGAAAAAGGGGAGCCCTGGAAGTCCTCGTGCATGAGGTGTACCATAATGTCTACATTAGAGACCAATACTATTATTGTTACATTCAAAGAGCATATCTAAGAGAAGCATATTCTATCATTTGAAGAGTATTTATAAATTTCAAGAGTTAAAATTTTGAAGTACTACAATAAGTGCTATATGTTTACCACTTAATTTTACTATTTCTAAAAATATTTATTTATTTTCTTCACCTTTTATTTTAACTAGCTATTATTTTTATTATTTTAGTATCATCCTACGTTGAAAATTGAAACACTTTCAATTTGGAGAATCAAACCTACTCTAAATTAAAATATTAATTTAAAGAGTCTTTTAGAGCATGATTTAAAGATTGACTCTTTAAAATAAAAAGTATCTAATTTTTAAAGAATCTTTTGAAGATACTTTAATTGAACTGGCAATTCATCATTACATCAACCAAAGAGAGAATGAGTCAAACAGAAGGAATATGTTGGTTCTTTGGAGATAAAATCATAGTTATTAGACCCGACTCGAATATTGACTCAGTCAAGGTACTATCGAGTTACTGTTAGATCGGTGGGTCATTACTTAAAATATTTTAAGGTATAATAATATTTTTTTGAGGCAAAATTATAGCTTTCAAGTTATTTGTCACTAATTATTTTTATACCTTTAAATTAATGATTTTTTGAACTCATTTATTAATGAAAATGGTTACATTTTGATTTTATAATCTTTTATATTTTATTTTCCCTTCTTGTAATGTACAAATCATTTATTAGTTATTGACCAAAAATTTATATTTATTATATATTTCACTTCTTTTAGTTAAAATTAATTTTTTCAAACAACATAAGTATATAAAATTATTATTTGATATTACAAAATGAATTAAAATGTTGGACTAATCTTTTTAAAAACATTTCCAGAAGACATGAAATTATTGATAGGTTATATATAGTTTATTACACAACAATACAACAAAAGTGTTGCTTGACCTGGTGGTAAGATTATGTTCTAGTTAGCTAGAGGTCAAAGTGTTCAATTATTTGGTCCCCTAACATTTCAATAGAGAAAAGTTTTGAAGTTTGGTTAAAAAAGGGCTTGTTCGCCCGATATTTATATACAGCTTGCTAGTTGACTTGGTCAAATTCGATTTTTGACCAGGGCCACTTATATTTACATAATATGATCTTGCGTGGCTCGGCTCACTCAAGGGCTTGGGTCACCGATTTATTGAGGTGGACCGGGCCGGACCGATCGATTTTAATAGCACTAGATAAAATAGAGTACATAGCAGCCGGAGACTACAAACAAAAATTCAAAAGCTGGTGAAAAAAACATGAGGATACGTCTTGGTTCACACGCAATTTGGTGGCACTATTGTAGTAGGGATTGTCATAAATGTCTATGGGGAGTCGGAGACTGATCGGGTGATTTCGCAAGTTAACAAATCGTAATGAGTAATAATAGTGGATTTGGAGTTTCAATATAGTCCTACGAAAACTAAATATTTATTATCAATTTTTGTCCTAAATCTAGCTTCAATTTAAATTAATTTAGTGAGCAATTATCAATTTAAGAATTAGACTTTAACTAAACTATCTTAAACAAGTCTAAACCTATTCCATGCTTAACGAGTTTGGAATTTTTTTTTAATTTTTTTTTTTGGAATTAAATGGTTAGGAATTCCGATTTCACTTAAATTATTTAATGTTCTTTAGACAATTTAGTTAGTAATATCTCTGGAGTAAAATTAATTATATTCACCTTCCTGAATTTACTATATTCCTAGGTATAATCATGCAAATGTAACAGCGTTCAATTGTAATAATTCAATTATCATTGCATAGCGTATAGAAGTATCTCTCAACCTCTTTTCAAAATATATGTTATCTATTGCATGAGTTAGATAAATATATATAATTCGAACTCAATGCTGTCTTTAAAATAAAGAGATTAACAATTAAGAAATTGAATATAATTAAATAAACAATTAAAAAATCATCACAATCAAAATTACATAAAATCAATTGAATTAAATAAATATTAACTCAAGTTACACAGTTCATCTTAACAACAATGAATTTAGCCAATAATATTATTGAAATTAAACCATAAAAAGATGAAAAATATTATCGATTTCAATACAATGAATAAATAAAAGAACACTAACAATTGTTGTTGGTTGACATCAAATTCCTACCATGGATCATCAATCTCCTCTTTAAAGCATACAAATCTCACTGCTAATCGTGTTCTTCAACCTTTAACTCCCAGATTAAGCCACAAATCTATATAATTTAATGTATTTTAATGTGTAAGTATTATCTCCTAGGTTCAATTGATTTCGGATGTTAACACTTTTAATATGATTAATGTGTTATTATTTATGACATAGCTATTATTTAATTGAAGTATTATTTGATAAATTAAATTAATAAAGTTCGTAAATTCTAATCTTGGTTACTTGTTAATCATGAAGAGTTTTGACTGTGAGAAACAAATTATATATAACTGAATCTTAAATTATAGGTGGTTGTAAGTAATAATGTATATATCATTATTACGGATGACTAGCACGTGTGACATTTCTCATTTATGAAATGAATAGCTAATCTCACAATCTAAAATGTAGTGATATTTAACTGGATGCATGAATGTTTTGCTAATAGAATAAAATATTGGAGATCCACTAAAGAGATTACACAAATAATTATTTGAGTATCAATGGTTAATCTCTAATGTTCGATAGTGAAATTGGTCATTTGACTTGAGTTCATCATAGTACCTTATATGAGGACAATTATACTTTGGTGATGTCAAATGCTGCTCTACCAAGAATTACGACATCGTTTGAGTATGTTAATAATCATATAAAAGGATTAGTCACTTTTAGATAATAAGAGATTATGATCTATGCTTCATTTAGTTAAGTTGATATCGAACTTTTTGGCCAAGGTAAGTATATAAGTCGAAAAGTGTTTTGACTATTTTTGACTTAAGAGTAGGATGAAATATATGAACAACAATCGAGAATGACATACTTTCATATCTCGTAATTAATTGGATCATATTGACGAAATGATTAAAATTTTACGATAAACTAATAAGTTTTGTTTTGTCATACCATGTGACATTTTTCATCACTTGTATTGTCCGACACAATGATGATGTCAATTTGGAACGAAGAATGTGAATTAATTAATTTATGTGAAATAATGATAAATTAAAAAGAAATCTTAATTTATTTTATTTTGATTAGATCAAAATAATAATTCACGTTATCCGATATCGTGAACGAAACCTAATGGACTACACTCAAAAGGGAGAAATAGAAGAATAAAATTATGAAATAATTAATTAACAAGTGCGGGACATTTCTAGAATTAATTAATGAATTATGTATCAATGGACTTAAGTTAATAGATTGGATTAATTAACTTATGGGGCAAGTTTAATTAATTAGATTAATTAAATATTGGGTTGATTTATGTGTTGTATATCAATCCCAGTTAAACATCTACAAATAAACAATTAGGATTTAAGTTTTTCATAAGATGTCACAATAGAAATTGAGATTATAATTCCAACTTAAAACACATCTCATGATATCATAATATTGCTAGCACAATAAAGAAAAATTCTAATCTCTAATTCTAGTTTAACCGTGTAAATTTACATTGAAGTCTTAATAATCATCTCATCTAAATTTACAAAACTTTATAATTTTTCTCATTAGAATAGTAAGTTTTATTAGTAAATAATATATAATTGATAATCAAATCTTGGCTATTTGATTAAAGTTAGGATTGATTGAGTCTTGATTAAGTATGTAGCCTCCATGGGAACGATATTCTGCTCATTACTTATTACTTGTCCACGACGTCATACACTTGTGGATGTTGTACAACTGGAGTGCGAACTACATAATACCAGATAACAACTCACAGTTCCATGGGAAAAAAAGTTGAGATCCATGCGAGACAAGTTGGCAATCTGTAAATATTTCACCACTCCATATTTACCCCTAGCTAATAGTAAGTAGAAGTAGTAAACAAAACTCTAAAAAACATCCTAAAAAGAAAGCTCGATACTGCGAAATTATTATGGATTTACGAATTTCCACAAATCTTATGGTCATACTGTACCACTTCCAAAACTATTACACGAAAAACTCATTTTTTCTTAGCCTACGAGGTCGAAGCCATGGGTCCAATCGAAATCTACCTAAGTTTGATAAGGAAAATAGGTTACACAGATGCAAAACTGACGAAGCTAAGTATCATAGGGACGAATTCTTGGTAAAACAGTTAGTCAAATTTTCACCTATTTTTTTTTTATTAAAGGAAGGCGGTACCTTCGAGATTTTATTAATTTTCCCTTACTTGTGGCGGAGGAATATCGTAGTTACATGAAAATAATGAAAGCAATAAATAAAGAAATACTACTTCCTTTACAGTGAAAATAAATGAGGAAGATGAAAGCAGTAAACGAGGAAGTACTACTTCCTTTACAATAAGTACTAATGCAAATTAAGGCAAAAATAAGAAATGGAAATAAAAATCAAAATCAGCATTGGGCAATCCATGCCTGTCAATTTGTACTAGTGCCCTAATATATTGTGGTAAGTCATGTAGTCCATATATATGGTATCATCGATGATCCCAACCCTCCGCAACAAGAGCATCTATAACCTGGTTTCTTTCTCTACAAATGTGAGAAACTGTATCCCTGTCGAAGGATATGATATCTGTGACACGTCTGAGTATTCCATGAATAGCTCAGGTCCTCTTCCTCTACTGAGATTCCACTCAGTTAGCCCACAAATTTGCACAATGCACACAAAGAAAGATAAAGGCAGCAATAACACATAATTTATGGGTAAACACACAACTTTTTTATTACTCCACAATAATACAAGAACACGAAGGAACATTGAAGGAACACCATACCCTCTCTCTATGTCTCATTAGTCCAAACCTTCAAATATATAGAGCCAAAATTCGTTTGCAGTTAATGCCCTTAACTTCCAAAGGGATAAACCCATCCATTATGACTAAAATTGCCAGAAAACTGCCTCATACTACATTTCCTAGCAACCGTCCATACTTTCTACCTGTATGGATCACGAAAATCGCCCAACACACGTGTCAAACATGTGCTTGATTTGGACACCTGAATTTTTGGACTAGAGCACACTGAACAACAAGCTGGATCCGTCCATACCTTACCAGCTTCTACAAATCCGCAATACTTTGACACTGGACAAATTGAAGCATCACGCCCACAAATTGAAACCCATATTTTTCTTACTTTGAAATCCGATGTGTGCACCATCAACACACTTGTTCGCAGAATTCTGACATGAGGACAAGGTTTGCCCATGTCATTGTGCATGTCTTAAGAGGCTGACAAACATTTCCCATCGAAATAAATCGACGTACTGATTGGAAGAGAATCAAGATACTCCTTTACTTTATCCTCAAACTGCCACATATCAACATCCCTTTCATAGGTTGCATCAATCTCGCTACTACCCTTCCAATAGATAAGATAGTTTGTTCTTCTATTTTTCTTGCTCACCCCATTGTTCGATGACCCAGAATCTTTGCCACCTCTTAGCCTTCCATTTATATTCTCCCACCAAACTTTTATTGAAGGGATTTAGATAACTCACGTGAAAAGTAAGATGAATACTTAAACGATCATGTAGCTTCAGTCGATATGCTACATTCCCTACATGTTTGATTACTTCGAAGGGACCGTCATACTTTTGAACCAGCCTACGATGCAAGATCTCATTTCTAATCTTCTTCCAAATCCGGGGAGTTAATTATCCCCAACATGAAACTCCACATCTCTCCTGTTTTGGTCAACATATTTCTTCATTAGTCGGGCAGCCTTTGCAATGCTATCCTTAGCTTGCTCAATCATCTCATGTTTATCTTGTTCAAATCAAAAAGCAGCTGACACATTGCGTCCCCCTTGTTTTACAATTTCAAGAGGCGTATTGGGCATATGTCACATAGTTAACTCAACCGAATACATACCCATAGAAGAGGATTGATGTGGATTGTAGCAAAACACAGTCATATCAACCAAGGCAACCCAATTTTTTGACTTGTTGTAACATAATGTCTAAGATATTCTTCTAGCAATGTATTTATCCTTTCCATCTGATCATCGGTCTATGGATGATTTGCTATTGAAAACTTCAATTCAGATTCCATCAAGTTAAACAACATGGTCTAAAATTTATGTAAACCAAGAATGCCAATCACTTACAATATCCTCGGGTATTCAAAAGTATTTCACAAAATTTTGAAAAATAATCAAACAACACCGCCCGATGTACACCCATGCGGAGTTGGAATAAAAATTGAATGTTTTGAAAACCTGTCCACCACGACTATAATAGACTTAAACCCATCACCTTCGGGGAAACTTGAAATGAAATCTATAGAAATTGACTGCAAGGTAGAGGCCAGAGTAAACCTGCATCTTCTCTCTTTTCTATTTTATCCTACGGCACACCAAACAAGATTTCACATATACCTCTACCTTGTCATCTATCTTTGGCCAGTAATACAATTTTGAGAGCAAAGCTAACATCCTTTGATGCCTGATGGCTTGCCTATTGAGGATTTTGAGTTTCCTTCAAAGTACTTGCCTCAGTCTCCTTTCTGAAGGCACATATAATCCGCGACCTTTGACATAGATCAAATCGTTTTCAATCCAATACCATCTTATCAAGCCATCTTTAATTTACTACAACAACTTGGCATAAACAACATCCTTTTTAGTCCACTGTTTCATTCCGTCAATAAAATTGGATTCGACTGTTATCAAAACCGATACATAGGGTTCCACTAATTTTCGACTAAGTGGCCAGCAACGTGATTCTGCTTGCCTGGTTTATGAACCCACACAAAATCAAACTCAGCCAAAAACTCCAGCCATTTCGCTTGTTTTGTTGACAACGGTTTTTGGGACCTGAAATATATGTTGGCTACATTATCTATTAGAGCAGTGAATTCTGTTCCTAACAAATAATGGCACCAAGTTTCAAGACAATGAACAATCGTCGTCACCTTTTTCTCATAAGTTAAATATCGTTGTTTGCCTCTTTCAATTTTCTACTTTCATAAGCAATCGGATGTCCTTCTTGTACCAGTACACCTCCAATAGCACAGTCAGATGCATCACTGTGTACCACAAATGGCTTCTCAAAGATAGGTAATTGGAACACCGATTCAGTTGAAATAGCCCGTTTTAACTTTTCAAAAGCTCGTTGGCACTCCCATTCCCATTTTTGATCCCTTTTCAGTAAATTCGTCATGGCGTTTACTTTCTTGGAGTAGCTTTGAATAAAACGACGATAGTAGTTTGCTAATCCAAGTTAAGAGTGTAATTCAGTAACCTTGGATGGACTTGACCATTCCATGTTAGCCTTCACATTCTTTCTGATAGCCCAAGAATAGCTAACCAAGAGGGGATGAATTGACTTTTAAAACTTTTTCAAAAAATTAATCAATAATCAAGTACGTAATAACTAGATATATTAATTTAAATAATAAGCATGAATATAAAGGCAATAAGTAAAGAGGGATAGCTAATGCAAACAGTAGAATTATGGAGGTTCGATCTAAAACAAATGATCTACGTCCTCCGTTACTAAGCTATCCAGCATGAGCAAGGCCAACTTCACTACGTTGATTGACTTTTGGTACAATCCAACCCTTTTCAAAGCTTTCAATGACTTACAAATAAAGAGCACCGATCCTTTAATAACGTTGAGCTTTATGGGACCTCAGCACAATCTATAAGTTTAAGGAGAATTGATTTTACAAATTGAAACTTCTCCATTAATGAATGATATGATCACAATTAAATACAAATAGAGAAATAGACTAACACTTTAATGTATTGCAATGAATGAAGCTCAAGTATTAGGTATGAAAAACTTTGATGCACAGAATGATTTTTAAAAGTTAATTTGATAAAAAAATTTCCAAAGTTAAAATGATTTAATAATAAATGATATGAGAAATCAATACAAATTTTTGGTCAAAAATATATCACTTGAATGCTCTTGAATGTGTTTCATTGAATGTAAAGTGATATGGTATTTATAGCAGTCAAAATATAAAAACGTTTTGACCAACCGGACGACCCCCACCGGACGTCCGCTACTGACCAAACAAGTGAAACTAGCTGTTGTGAATCAAAAATCAGAATGGCTAGAATTTTGACTGTTGGAGCTACCAGATGTCCGCCAGACCAGAAACTTCTGGTTTTCTCTTTCCTTGATTATCTTAGCAAGTGTAAATTCTTGAGGGACACATTCATTTATCTTTTCAAAATAAATATCATTGGTAAAGAGTTTAAAGTCAAGTGAAGATTTTTACATATCGAAAAATAATTTTCATTCGAGCGTTTTGGTGAAAAACTTATCTCGTGCATAAAAACTTTAACTTATGAGCTTGCTGTGATTCATTGTTGAGAATTGTAGTGTTTTACCTTTACAAGTGAGTTCAAACTTATAATTGTAATATTATCAATTGATTTGCCACGAGGGCTTGATTTGTTGTTCGATTTTGAATTTGGCGCAAGTGCTTAATTTGCCTCCAATTGTTTTTGGCGTGAGTTCTTAGATATTTCCAAACTTGATTGTGAATGCACAATTTCCATGAAATATATGTAAAAATGAAAACTCAAATGCAAACTCTAGAGATAAAAAAAATACTTTGTTTGTTATAATGAGAACACAGGATGAACCATAGGTCAACAATTTTTCACTTTTTGACTATAACAAAAAAGATGATTTGTAGAATAAGATTGAGCAATGAATTTATCATGCAATTCACATTTCCCCCGTAGATTAATAATCATACGCTCAAAATATATAAATGATTTTACTTATTTCCTCCTTTTTCCATATACTCCAAGCATATTATCAAATCATGCATACATAATCATCTCACTCGCATCCCCCCTTTTGGCATAAACAAAAAGCATAGGGTAAAATATGAATTATAATAACTTTAGCATTGCTCATAAAAGAAATAGCCATAGATAATGATGTCCAACAAAATAACAAATTAAGCTAAACATAAAGAGAGTAGATAAGACATAAAAAATCTAAAGACAATTTAAAATAGCAATAAAGTTATGGACTATAACTTCAGAGGAGATGGTGAAGGAAAAAGTGAATAGAAGTGAGCGCAGATGACATTTTACTAGGTTTGCATTTCCACCTGTTGTACTTGAATGACATCTCGTTGAGCTCATATGGTGGCTTGCTGAACCTGTAACTCCTGAAGCATCCCGCTAAGGTCATCAATCGAAGATGTAAGATAGTCAATGCAGCCATTGAGAAGATTATAATGATCCTTGGTAACTGTGAAAACCACCAGTTCAAGACCGAGGAGCACTAGAGGCAGGTTCATCGTCAGAAGGGTGCAAAAATTACGATATATCATCAATATCATCATCATCACCATCAAAAGGTAGAGTCGATGGACCCGAGGTGGGTCGAACCCTTTTGTGTGCGCCACCCACTAACCATATTCTTTTACTACTTTCATGCATTTAAGGGTTTCAATGTTGATAGTGTCGTTAGGCGAAGTTCAACAAATGTGTCATCATGTAGAGGGAATGTCAAAATGTTTAAAATTCTTTGTAAGAAGCATTTTGCAAAGCAAAGCTTTAACATGACCTGAGAAATGCATAAGTTTCATGAGACCTAATGCAATAATTGAAAAATCTAGTTCTCACCAAATAAGAAAGGAATCAAGGATAAAAAGATCAAAAAAGTTTACCTCGTCTCAATGACCCTTTCGAGGAAGAATCGCATATGCAATGATGTTTTGTAAAACTTTACATGAAAGTGTTAATTGATTTGCACTAAGTTTTGTGATGTTTTCAAAATCCTTTCCGATTACCTGACGACATACCTCAGAAGGGTTTTACCCTTCAAAAGTGGGATGAGTTTTATGAAGAAAAATTTGAATATCACATGGCTCAAGCTCAAGAATATCATGAATGAGAGCTTTGTTGAAGGTGATACGAACATTTTTGAGTAAACATGAAATCTCATCCGAACTAGGAGTAATAACCATATTTTTATAAAACTCTTTCATAAGACGAGTACATGCATGTTCTTCTAGAGTAGCTACCGACACCCCCCATGTGTTCAAAATACTCTTCAATATGAAATGTAGGTGCTTCAATAGTAAATTCAGTAAAATCAACGTTTTTGCCTATTAAAATGGGAGATTTTTCAAATGGATTGGTCGACACCTCGGGCTCCATGTCAAATTCTTCATCGAATAATGATGGAGGAGATCACCTCACCATGCTCTTGAGTCTTTTCCCCGCTCTTCTAGATCCCGACAATGTAGAAAAGTTGAGAAAAATTGAAGAAGAAAAAAATGAATCAAGTTCTAGGGTTTCGAAATTTTTGAGAAAAATTGGAATGAAATGGATGATAATTTGAATATTGAAAGGATTTGAAGTGTAGATGTAATGAGTTTTTGATTTTGAAGAGTAGTTGATGATTTGAGTGGAAAGAATGAAGGAGAGAGATGCGATTTAGGAAGAGAGTTGAGAGAAAAATGGAAAGAGGAGAAGAAATGAGAGCTAGTTTGGCGAAAGGGAAATTTTAATCGTGGTGTACCGTTCGTCCGAATATCCGGTTGATAGAGTTAAAATTCTATGTCAAACTGGACGGGGTTATCAGACATCTGGTTCACTCGTCCGGTCTCTTCTTTTTTTAATTATAAAATACACTAAATTATGTAAATATAGTCCATATGAAATAATGCAATGAAAACATGTAAGCACATGTAATTATAAATTTAATCATGTACTTCAAATTCATCAATAATGCCTAAACTTCTTCTAATATGTGAGAAACGATCAAGAGCTAGAGGTTTTGTGAAAATATCGGCCAATTGATTTTCTATGTTTACGAATTTTACCACCATATCAACCTTTTGAGCATGATCTCTTAGGAAGTGATGTCTAGTTTCAATGTGTTTCGTCCTAGAGTGTAAAATGGGATTTGTAGACAAATTTATGGTACTAGTGTTATCACACATAATGGGTATATGATCAAGTGATAGGCGATAATTACTAACATTTTGTTTCGTCCATAGAACTTTTGCACAACAACTAGCGATCGAGATATATTCGGCTTCAGTGGTTGACAATGCAACGAAATTTTGTTTTTTTCAAAACAACGATACAAGTGCAAAGCCTAAAAAATGGCACGTTCTGCTGGTGCTTTTACAACCAATTGTGCATCCAGCCAATCGGCATCCGAATAGTTAATTATATCAATGTGGGTGTCTTTGGGATACCAAAACCCTAAAGTTCTAGTGCTACTAAGATATCTAAAGATTCGTTTCATGGCCTTAAGATGAGTTTCTTTAGAATTCGATTGAAATCTAGCGCATAGACACACACTAAACATAATATCAGGTCCACTTATGGTTAAGTAAATAAGGGATCCGATCATACCTCGATATTATATCAACAGACATTCCTTGTCATCTTATCTAATTTTATGAATGTGCTCATAGGGGTACTCATTGGCTTCAAATCATCCATGTCGAACTTCTTGAACATGTCCAATATGTACTTTTTGATTGATGAAGATTCCATCACAAAGACCGAGGAAGAATTTAAGTTCTGACATCATGCTCATTTCAAATTCCATGCTCATTTACTTAGATAACTCTTCACAAAGATAAATATTAGTAGCACCAATTATAATATCATCAATATAAATTTGAACAATGATCATATCGTTCTTTTGAGTTTTAACAAAAAGAGTAGTATCTACTTTTCCTATTGAAAAACCATTTGAAATTAGAAATTTGCTCAATCGTTCGTACTAAGCCCTAAGAGCAGCTTGTTTTAAATCGTATAGAGTTTTCGAAATTTGAAAACATAGTCTGAATGTATGTTTTAAAACTGGGTGGTTGTTAACAAACACTTTTTTTTGAATAAAACCGTTAAGAAAAGCACTTTTGACATTCATTTGTTAAAAAAGTGAGTCTTTTATGACAAGTAAATGCAAGAAGCATGTGAATGGATTCTAGTCTAGCCACCGGTGCAAATGTTTCTTCCAAATCGATGCCTTCTTCTTGATTGTAACATTGAGCCACTAATCTAGCATTGTTACGCACAATTATTCCGTTCTCATCACATTTATTTCTAAAGACCCATTTAGTACAGATGACGGTTTGATTATTTGGTCTAGTGACTAAATCCCAAACATGTTTCCATTCAAATTGATTAAGTTCTTCTTGTATAACTAGAATCCAAAATTCATCAAACTCGGCCTCTTTGAAGTTCTTTGGTTCAATTTGTGAAATGAATGCACAACTGCTTAAATGATTCTTAGTAGAGGCTCTAGTAGTAATACCTTTTGATGGATCACCAATGATTAGTTCTTTATGATGAGAACAAACAAACCTCAATTCTTTTGGTAGATGTAATCATTTTGGACTTTGGTTGGCTCTTTTTCACTTTCTCGAACATTTTCTCCCTCTTGACGTTCATCTTGTGGATTTTTCTTGTGTTGATCTTGAATTGACATTTGTTCGAATGAAGTTTCCAATCCTACATCAATATCAATACTTTTCTCATGATTAAGAGATTTAGTTTCATTGAAAGTGGCATGCATAGATTCTTCAACGACTAGAGTTCTTTTGTTGAAAACTCTATAAGCTTTATTAGTCGACAAATATCCTAGAAAAATTCCAACATCGGGTTTTTAAACAAGTTTTCCCAATTTTTCTTTTGTATTTAAGATAAAGCATTTGCACCTAAAGACTTTGAAATATCTGATATTGAGAATTCTATTTTTTCTAGAGTTCATATGGAGTTTTGGTTTTTTTTTCGACTAATTAAAACTCTATTAACAATATAGCAACCGGTGTTAATGGCTTCGACCCAAAAATAATTTGGCATGCTATTTTCATTTAGCATGGTCCTAACCATTTCTTGCAATGTGCGACTCTTCCTTTCTACTATGCCATTTGTTGAGGAGTTCCAAGAGCCGAGAAATTATATTCATATCTATTTTCATTACAAAACTCATCAAAAGGATTATCAAATTCTTCACCGTGATCACTTATAATGGTTGTAATGGAGTACCCCTTTTCATTTTAAACCTTTTTACAAAAACGTTTAAAGGTTTTTAAAGCTTCATTTTTTAGACTTAAGAAAAGAACCCAAGTGAATCTAGAGAAATCATCAACAATGATGAAAGTATAGTGTTTTCCACCTAAACTAGTGGTTCTCGATGGTCCAAAAAGTTCAATATAGACTAATTGAAGTGGTTTTGTAGTAGATGAGTGCAATTTGGGTATAAATGAACTTTTCATATGTTTACCAAATTGACATGCATCGCAAATTTTGTCTTTTTCAAATTTCAAATTTGGTAACTATTAACAAAATCATTTTTGGAGATTTTTGAAAAAATATCCATCCCAACATGACCTAATCTTATATGCTATAGCCAAATATTCTCTTTCAAACTCTCTAAACATTTTTCATCATTTTCAAAATCGATATTTATGATATAAACATCTTTGCTTCGATTTCCTATAAACAATACCTCTTTATATGTAGCATCCTTAATGAGACATTTAGAATAATTGAATTTAATATGATAGCTTTTATCACATAATTGACTAATACTAAGTAAATTATGTTTAAAATTATGTGCTACTAGTACATTCTCAATGGAAGGGGTGAGATGATTACCAATGTTTCCAATTCCAATGATTTTTCCCTTGCATTGTCTCCAAATGTGACATGACCTCTATCTTTCTTTTTGAACTCGACAGTAAAGTCCTCTCTCCGGTCATGTGCTTTGAACACCATCCATCCAAGCACCATTTGCGCGTCATCTTCTTTGATACCTATAAAAATAATTCAATTTTAAACTTTTGGTACCCACACACGTATGGGTCCTTGGTAGTTAGTTTTAGTGGATCCTCGAGTCCACTTGTTTTTACTTTCAAAGTGTAGCTTTTTTTTTGTTAGACAATTGTAGGCAATATGTCCATCATTGTTGCAAAAGCTACAAGTAGTTTTTTAGGGAATTGTATTTGAGGTTTTGACATAAATTTTTGAGAGATTTATGTTTCAAAAATGGTTTATATCCAATACCTCCTTTATCAAAAAAAATATTTTTGATCACCGAGTATTAAATCAAAACTCTTCTTCCCTTGAGCGAATTTAAAAACATTTGTCAAGTCTTCAACATTTTCTTTCAAATAGTAATTTTCTTTATACAATGAATCGTAATCATTTTCCTTTTTAGTTTCTAAAATTCTCTCCATTTCATTTTTTAATAACTTATGTTTCTTTTTAAGAATAGAATGACTAAGATGGAGTTTTTCAAATTCTTCTAAAATTTCATTATAGGAAGAAGATAAATCATCATATGAGAACTTTTCAATTGAATTTACCTCATCGTCGATTGCCATGAAGCACATGTTGGTGATCTCTTCTTGACTTTCATTTTCATCGCGATCATCGTCGCTTTTTGTTTGGACACTCGGTTCTCTTGTGATTGGATTTGTCACAATAGTAACAAACAATTTTCTTGCTACTTTCTTCGCTCCTTTCATCTTTCTTTTGAAACTTCAATTATTTCGAAAGCCTCTCCATTTTTTGGTGTAGATTGATTTTCAAAAGTTGATTTGATCAAAAGCTTCCAAAGTTAAAATGATTTAATAATAAAAGAAATGAGAAATCAATACAATTCCTTGCTGAAAAATATCTCACTTGAATGCTCTTGAATGTGTGTCATTGAATGTAAAGTGATGTGGTATTTTTAGCAGTTAAAACGCAAAATAGTTCTGATCGGACGACTGAAACTAGTCGTTGTCTAATATTTAATTAATCAAATTAATTAAATCTGGTCCATGAATTAATTAATCCAATTAATTAATTCTGACCTATTAATAAGTAACCCAATTAATTAACTATCCAACAACCGTAAATTAATTAATCGGTAAGAATCATTCTTCTGGTTCTCCTTTTGTGTGTGACCCATCAGGTTCCCAATTACAATGTCTAACGACATGAATTATTATTTTGATCTAATCAGAAATTGATAAAACAAAATACTCTTTTTAATTTATCATCAATTCACATCCGTTGTCTCAAATTGACATCTAATAATGTGTTATGGCAATACATGTGAAGGAAAATGTCACGTGGTGAGACAAAACCAAACTTATTCATTTTCTTACCGTGAAATTATAATCCTTTCGTCGATATGATACGAGATATGGATATGTGTCAATCTCAATTATCGATCATATCTTTTATCCTACTGTTAGGTCAATGTAAGTCAAAAACTCATTTTCGCCTTATGAGTTCACATTGGCCAAAGATTTCATTTCAACTTAACTGGATAAAATGTAGATCATGATTTCTTACTATCTAAGAGTGACAAATCCTTTATTGGTCATTCACAACCTTCGTATGATTTTTGACATACNCTTTCGTCGATATGATACGAGATATGGATATGTGTCAATCTCAATTATCGATCATATCTTTTATCCTACTGTTAGGTCAATGTAAGTCAAAAACTCATTTTCGCCTTATGAGTTCACATTGGCCAAAGATTTCATTTCAACTTAACTGGATAAAATGTAGATCATGATTTCTTACTATCTAAGAGTGACAAATCCTTTATTGGTCATTCACAACCTTCGTATGATTTTTGACATACCCGAACGATACCGTATTAGCGACCCTTGACAGAGAAACATCTAATATCACCAAAGTATGACTGTCCTCATACGAGGCACTATGATGACCTCAAGTCAATGACTAATTTCACGACCGAGCGTTAGAGATTAATTACTGACACTCGGATATTATCCATGTGAAATCTCCCAACGGGTCTTCAATATTTTGTTATATAACAAAACATTCACGTGTTTATTCAAGTAAGAAACTTTAGCTTGTGAGATCGGTTACTTACTTCACAAGTAAGAGATGCTACATGTGATGGTCTTTCTGGAATAACAATAACAGTATCTCGTTATTACATGCGACCATGAGTGATTTAATATATTTAGTCATATGTAATTTGTATCTCACAATTACAACTCCTTGTGATTAACAAATTACCAAAACTTGAATCTAAGAATTCTATTATTATGTCCAAAGTTAATTGAACTTAGGGCATAACACTTACAAACTCCCACTTGCACTAGATCCAATCATTTATGTATCTTATACCATAAGAGTCTATATGACAATCATGTTAATCCTGCGACAACTCTTTGCAAGTAGATCTGCAATTTAATAACTTATGGGGATTTGCTCTTTCTTTACATTATTTCATTGTATTATCTTTCCGATGAAATAATACCGTCTTAACACATGTTAGGATCATTGATGAGTCCTTAGTTCATTCGCTTGCACGATGACTCCATTGTTATCACAATGCAGAAGTATGTGACCAATATATTACGAACTACTCCAAGTTCATTAATGAACTTCTTGATCCAGACCACAACTTTTGTTGCTTTATAAAGAAATGATGCATAAGAGTTCTATTATTGAATCGACTGTTATTTCCGATTTGAAACCTTTTCAACACTCCGCTTAAGTAAACCAATATCTTAATTGAGATATGCTATCATTCTAGTTTGACTAGAAGTTAGTATCAGTG
>CAIGRL010306451.1:0-29875 GCA_903798325.1 Fraxinus xanthoxyloides
AAAAATATCTTTCAATTCGTTCTTCCTCTCAGAGCTTTGACTTCTCACTCTTTTTCTCTCACTTGTTCTTAGTGACGCTGTAAAGTGGCAAAATGGTCTCCATCAAGTAATGTTCCATATTGTTTTGGTGATATCATTTCTCGTATTTGAAATTTGTTCTTTTTTTTTTTTAATTCGAATAACTTTGTGGATCGGAAGATCATCGTGCAGTTATTGAAGATTTATATCTTAAATGATTTGGTGTTGTTAATTATTCAAGGTTTTCAATTGAGATTTTTATTTGTGATGTGATGTTTCTTAGTAGAAGGACATGATGAATATGAGAAAAATAGGTTTATAGTGGATGATGTCGCGGACGAAGAGGAAGAAAATAGAGTCAACAGTGGCAAGGAGAGGCAGGAGAAGAAGAAAATGAAGAAAATGTTTTTTATTCATATATTGGTTGTGTTTTTTCTTCTTATTTATGTTTGCTGTGAAATAATTGAAGAGTAAATCTGAATGTATAAACATTCATTGAACCAATAACAGAGAGTCAGAATATATGCTTGACGAGATTACTACGAGCTTCTTCAGGAAAGCAATGTCTATGTTCCTCGTTGTGCCTCAATAATTCAAAAGATTCTTTCATTGCATACCTTTGGATCTTGATCATTGAGGTACAACCCTTTTAAGCACCATTTAATTTTCCTCTAGTGTTCTTTGCCTAAAATATTTGAAGGTTTTTAGGCGCATCCACAATTCTCTCCTACAAATGAAAATATGGTAATGTATCTCTTCATTCTTTTGCGTCATTTTTTTTTATTGTAATTTAATTTCATTTATTTGTATTTGGTTTCTTTTGATTTCATGTGTAGTTGTTCTTCTCGAACATTAAGGATTTGGTTGAACGAGAAGTGAGGGGGGAATTAAATAACGATTTAGCCTTACTGGAGGATCAGTAGATTTAGTACCTCAACATCAAACTCGAAAACACTAGGGTTGTCGATCAAGACAAATACCCTCACATGGTAATCTTCTCTTCTTATTTTCTCTCAATTTCAAAGATCTCTAATTTTTTATTTCAATCACCTATAAATAATTATTTAGCAATTTTGTTTAGTGACTGATGAAATTTGATATGCTTTTGAGGATAATTTTGAATAGAGATTTAGTTGATTGTCTTTATGGTAAGTTCATTTTTGCTACTTTTCCACATCTCTTGTATAATCTCTGTGATATCGAATTTTTGAAAATTATTGTATAGTATACACCTGGATTTCAGTTTAATTCAACAATGAAATGTTTAACTTTATAAGTTTCATTTGTTCCCATAATGTGTAATGAGAGTGTTTGATCAAAGATCAAATTGTTAGGCGGGATAATAGTTACATATTCGAATTCTATGAATCATAGACCATAGGGAGGATTTTTAAGCCTAATGGTGGTACAAATGTACATTTTTATAAATAGAATAATGTCTTAACCATACTTTTTATTTGATTGAAGTATTTGGAACAATTCATTAATTTTTATGAGGCATATTGCTTTCACGTTTTCTATCTTCAAACACCATATGTTTCACCGGGCGTGCCAAATTGTTTCGCACAGAAAGTCGGATCTCGCTAACAATTAAAAAATAACTCAGACGATTGTGTAAGGAACAAATTTCTTGAAACAAAGTCCCAAAAATGAGTGCTTTATTGATGAAAATTTACAATTAGTGAGAAATAAAATGCCTCCAAAGAGCGCAAACACACATAACAATTGAAAGTTAAATGTGATAAAAGTAAATGCAATGAAAATTAAATATTCTCTATTCGAGAGTGTTTGATTTCGGGGTCCTTTCTTCTATGTCTTATCTTCTCTTTTATGCCTGAAACCACTTGTCATCATGTAACTACCCACGTTCTTCATCTGGCTTAGTTGTCATGTAACTTCGTTTTTAACCATCGTCATTACTTCAACCATTTAACCGCTTATAGCTGAGATTTTGGATCATGTGACGTGATAAGATTGTCCATTAACTGCATTACTAACCGCTGCTCACAATAACAATTCGCCCTGGTTCTGAGCGTCTCATAGCTTTGGGCGATGAATGCATCGTCGTCCTGAATAATAATAAGACATCATAATCGCCCAGAGTTTGGGCGTTTAATAGGCCTAGGCTATGATAGATCTTTACTATATTACTCAGTATTATGTCTCTTTTAGGTTCATCCTTCAAATCTTTTAATTGGGCTCCCTTCTTTGGGTCATTTAATTGAGTTGCAATTTTATGTGTCAACAATAGTTTAAGCTTTTAACGGAAGACTTCGCTTCTCTACGTGCTTTTTTCTCATCTCTTGGCTATTGTTTTGTCCTTATTATTTCAAAAATATATTCTTCTCTCTTTTATTTTCAACCACACATTTTTTAATAAAATAATATTAAACGCAAACTCAAAATTTTCTTTATTTTTCAATTATATATTCTCCACCGAAATATTATTCCAAAATGCATTTTGTAGAGAAAATGGGCTCATACACGCTCTTGGTCTAATGTACTATGGACTACACATCATTGTCTAAGAGGATCAACGGAGCATAAGCGATAAGTAAAGATCAACAGTAGACAAGCAAGCACTAGACAAAAAGTAGCCGGCACCCGGAAGCAGCAGATAACAAAAGGGGAAAATAAAAAAATAGAAGAAAAGAAAGAGAGAGAGACAACTTTGGATGCTTCGAAAAGATGGTATGGTTGTTTATTTTCCGACCCATTAAAGTTATGTACGTTCCATTCCCAATGGAAATAACTAATATGATTTAGGAAAATGTTATTTGTATATTCCAGGTACACATAAAAGTTGACATTGTATAAGGTGTCAAAATTTATACCGTGAATTATTTTAAGTGATGTTGAAATCAAAGGTAAAAAAGTGTATGGATTCACACAATATTAAAAAAAAAAATGTCAAACTTAATGTCCAATGATTTATACCCCCACCCCCACATCCACTCCATCTCTTAATGCACAACTAGTTTCAATAAATTGAAGAAACTAATATCGTATTCTTGACAAGAAAAAATATTGAAAATTAATTGAGAATATTGTTATTCAAAATATCTAGGGTATATGAGAATTCGATTTCAAGCTCCACGACTTCAAATTATGGTTGACAATGCCATTTTAGCCTACACATGTTCTGATTTTAATCCTTAAATTAGACCTAGAGCCCTGACCCGATTTCTTCTATTCGAGTGTTGGTTTCTTCTCCTTGAACATTTAGAACGCCTAGTTGAGTACTTCTTGGGTTGAAAACTATTCTTGTTGAACTTTGATGAGATGAGCCCAGCCATTTTCATTTAGACTATACTATATCTTTAATATTTAACTTTGTTCGCTTGGGTTCACTTACCACCTCTAGTAGGTGCAAGTTTGGGTCGTGACATAAATATCGAGTATAACATTTGTACATGCTCAATCTATATAATAATTCAATCATATTACATGCACATCATTATTTACATAATTTCTTACACTTTGCCACACCATTGAACACTTTTAATTTTGAACAGATTTTTCATCAAATCAATATTTGACAACACTTGGAATGTCAGTAACAAGTCAACAAAAAAGTGTACAAGTGGCATTTTCCGTAAAAAAAATTATTGTGATTGTATATTTTATAGTTGTTTAACGGAGATTAAAATCAGATTTTTAGTAGATTTGGATGAAAGTTGACGAAATGTGTGATTGAGAAGTTGTAGATTATATAAAATATGTAGTTAAAATTAAATTTTAATTTTAATTCTTACCATATAGGAACTTTTTGTTTCTCTTCACAAGGACATTATATGAAATGTCGTCTTCACTAAATAGAGTTAATTTCACTAGTCGTCAATGAAGCTGCAAAAAAGTTCGAGTTGGTCAATAGAATTTTATCCTGACATTAGCTCACTATAATTTTCAACGATTTCACCAATGATCATTTAGCCCCTATTTGACAACTAAGGCTCCATTTGATATACAACATTTTCGAATTTTTGTAGTGTTTAATATGCGAAATTTTCCCCAACTTTTTTTTTCCCACATTTCCTCATTTTCCATCTTTTTGAGGAAAATAAATTTTTGATATTTTGGTTGGAAAAAATTTTCCCAGGCTTTTTTTTCTTTGCAATTGGAAAGAATATTTAGACAAAATGGTAAAATTTTTTATCACTTTTAGTGACAATTTCATGCAAAACAAAGTCAAACGAATGGTATTCGGTATGCTAATTGGAACAAATTTTAGACCCAATGGTAGAATAAATTATCACTTTAATGGACAATTTACATAAAAAAATGAAGTCAAACGGACACCAAACTTTCAACATTTTTCAAGTGAAAAATTATACCAATCAAACACAATTAATTACAATTCTCAGTAAAACAATTTCTATGCAAATTAATTCAATGTAAAACATTTTCTTTTCACCAATTTTCCACATTTGCAATCAAACAGACCCTAAAAGCATAAATATTATAAAATATTCTGCACATAAATAAAAAAAAAATGCACTACTTTTTAACCAGATATTTTTCTAAAAATCATTAGTTAAAACTTTATTTTTGAAAAGCATGATTGTCAAATGGGAACTTAGTTAAAACGGTCAATTTATAAGACATCCGTTTTAGTTTCAAGCATATTGAATTTCTTAGATAAAATATGAGCAAGATTTCTTCTCACAAGACCAGAGTTTTGCCTTTATCCATGCTTTTACAATTAATTTCAACTTTAAAAAATTTCTTTCTACTGATGTAACTATAATTGGTATGGTAAGCAAAACTTGTAAGCAATGCAGACATTTGAAAAATAACCATTTATTTTCTTTAAGTAATGTAGCACATCAATTGCTCTTTTGTTTTCTAGATAAATGCCACTTCAAGACGGTTAACTCTAAACACAAATCATCAACAATAATGTTCGAATGTCCATTATGTTTCAATTACTGCTCAAGATTATCACAAAACTTCAACAAACTGTCAATAAACGCGCTCTTTAATCTCTACAAATTAAACAAAAATTCAAATGTCTCTTCATAATGTTTAAATTATAAGTCATCACCAATAATGTCTGAATGTCCATTATGGTTCAAATACTGCTCAAGATTCATACAAGATTTCAACAAACTATTAATATGCATACTCTTTAACCTCTCCAAATTAAACAAAAATTCAAATGTCTCTTCATAATGTTTAAATTGTTCAAAATCAGTTTGAAGTGAAGATCGAGCTTGATCAATATAAAGAGAAAATAATCAACTATAAAAGATTCTTCAGCTGAGCGTGTTACCCCTTCACTGTCACTTTCATCGAATATCTTCTTTCTTTGAATGCTGCGTTTCTCTCATAATACAACTTCAATTCACGTTTCACTTGTCATTTGTTTAATTTCATCCATGGCACTTGCAAACACAGATTGTCTATAATCTTCTAGAAACAAAGTAAGTGATTATAAAAAGCTTGATGATTTCATCAATATCCATGTTTTTGACTTGAAAAAATTTACTCACAATATTGATTGCATGCAACAACTTATACCAACTTACCATGCTAAGCAAGATTTCATAGCACAAAAAGATTTAATTCCTTGACAGCTTATTTTCTGCTCCATCCACGGATTCATTCCTACGGCTATGCTATCCACTTGGACTGGAAATTGCAATCAAGAGTTTAGTCCATATTAATTTGACAGCAAGAGTTTAGTCCACGTTGATTTTCCTTTGCGAAATCTTCTACGAATTTTTAAATATAGTACCTTGATTTTCATCAATTGATTTGCAAACCTTGAATATCTATTCGTAAAAGCCTCAAGAACAAGAATCTCCTTCCCTCTATCACTCAATTTCTTATAGGTATAACCCGTAGAATAATTTTTTTTTAAAATCCATTAATAGTTACGAAAAAATTTAGGCTTAATAGCAAAAAAAGGTCCATACGTTTCAATTTTTTACATTTTCACCCATATTTCAACGTTTCATTGTGGATAACGTCATTTTTCACCCTTTTAACATAAAATGATCAATATATCATTCTATTTAAATAAAACAAAAAAGAAGAAAAATAAAGAGTAAATTGCAATCTTATTCTTCAACTTTTTTAAAAATTACAAATGAGTTCAAATAAATTATTGAAATATTAAAAATAACCACAAATAAAATAAAAATTATTTCTCTCTCCTCCTCTCCCTCCCTGATCCTTCTCTATGTCTAACGTAATGACATTTTGCACACTACATGTCAAACGTAGGGACGTTTTGTGCTAATAAGCCAAAAACTTAACATCAGCCATAAATCGTAAAACTCCATTGACAAGATCAAATATGACTGGAGAAATCTTCAATCTCGATTCTTGAATACTAGATATAATAAAGCAAAATTGACCTTTCGGATAAAAAATGAGAGAAAACAAATCCTAAAATACATCAATGTTGACCTTTGGTGTCCGTGTCTGATTCAAATCGACAACTGCAACATAGAAGAAGTTGAAAAATGGGCAGGAATTCCTTAGCTCTTGCGTTGAGGAGAGATTGAGAATGAGAGTCGAGATTTATTGCGTGGTTTTGTACTCTAGGCTTTGATTTCTAGGACTAGTCTGGAGGCTTTGATTTTTTGTGTGGATTCAAAAATAAGGAAATAAATATTTCTTTTGAACACCTAAAAAGATGGGCCTGAGATGGAGGCCTCTTGGGCCCATCCTCAAGCGCGGCCTCGGCCCCGGGTGTCATTGTAATACCAACTCAACACTTTGGATTGTAGCAACAACTTTCTTGGTCGCTTTTTTCTTTGATACAGTCCCAATTCACGATATAAAGCCCCTATTTGACGAGCTATTATTTTGATAAAATAGAGTTCCGAATAATGATTTTTTGAAGAATGCGTGATTAAAATGTATGAATTTTTTTTACATGCAAATTTTTTTTATTATTTAAATGTGTGATTGAAAAAAAATTATGAAAATTAGAGAGTTTTGAAATAATAGTTATTCATGATTAAAGAATTTTTTTTACTAACCATAAAATATTTAGCCCATGTTTGATTCCTTTTACTTAAATTTATTTTTTATACTCATTTTCAACTATATATTTAAATAATAAAATATTTTGCATGTAAATTCAAAACTTTTCCTTAATTTTTAACTATACTTTCTCCAAAAAATACTATTCTAAACTATGTTTTTAAAAGTTTAAGGCTACCAAATAGGGGGTTAGTGATATCATTATAGTTTATGGGCATATAAAGAAATGATTTGGAAGGAATTTCTACGACATGATAAACATAAATTGAAGTATGAACCCTGCTTTATGGGGGCGCCAATTCTATTGGAGGGGGCATAAGGCTTTTCCCTTGAAGTATAGTAACCTAATTCGAGATGAAAAGTAGAATGTAATGACCCAATGAATACAAAGTGAAGTCTCGATACTGATGCAACAACTATACTACCCAAAGAAACTAGGCCATGACAATTAGCCTGAGAAACACCACCCTCTATTATTCTGTAGGGTTGTAAACACAACGAATGCACAGCCTGTGTTGAATTTGAATCTGTCCTGCTTAATTAGTAGATTAGTTTCCTTTCATTCCAAGAAAATTATTACCCATTAACGATTTTCAAAGGACAAAATTAAACTTTGATGCATGCATATAGATATTACTATTCAAATGATTCCCAAAGTCAAACCCATTTTGAAATCCCATTTTTTAAAAATCTATAGTGAATCTTGATTTACTTTGTAATTATCTCAAAAGGGTTTTTAATTTTGTCTCCGTTTTCTCCATTTTCAATGCATTTTTACCACCTTGAACTGCGTGTAGAATTGTGTTGCAAAATACCCAACACATAAACAAACCTACACAGATAGTGTATAGGTATCTGTACTGCAGCAGCATTTCTATGCTGCGCCGCTTGTGCGCTGTGAAATTCCCAAAATTATCACTTTCACTTTTACAGATCTCAATGCCAATTTAATAGATTGAGTTTTTTATTTAAACGAGTGATTGGGGTTTCGATTTATCTTTTCTTCACCTTCAAAACATTGCCGAAGTCAAAATACAGAGAATTTGAAAGAGTATTTTGACTTTTTGGAGGGGATTGGTTGGTTTTATTTATTTATGTGTTGTTTTGACTGTTAAGAGGTGATGCAAAGGCCACAATCAAAGGAGGGTCGGTGATACTGTTGAGATTTGCTGTTTCATTTGCTAGGAATTCAAGGTTACTAAAAGTATTTCAACCTTATTTTTTCCATTTGTTTGGCATTATTTTAAAGCATTCTTCTGCTTCGGGATTGCAAATTATCTTGATTTAGTATATTAACTGAGCGATTCCTAGTACAGGAAGATGCTTGTGTGAGTATATATGTTTATTAAAAGATTTTTTTAGTGAAATTGCATACTATGGGCGGTTTTTATATGACCGTGTTGCATGGTTTAGAGAGTGAAGCACGGTCCAGGAACATAGGCGTTAGGATTGATATTTAAAGGGTTGGAGTATTCATTTTGAAATGATATACGAATCCGGATGAGATTTTTAGTAGTTTAATGTAGAATTCTGGTGCTATCAGCATTGCAAGAGATGCTGAGTTTTGATGAGGGAGAAGAGGTTTTCTTTGATACCAGAGATTTCTTGTCGTCGGACGAGTCTGCTATTGTGAAAGAAGATTCAGATTTAGGCTATGAGATTTGGTTGAGAGAGCCGAATAGTGTTAAGGAAAGAAGGGAGAGTTTTCTAAAGAGAATGGATTTTGTGGAATGTCAATCCCCTCATGAATTAGAGACAATGGGGGTGGAAAGGGTTATTCAATCTACAGAAGCAATCTCGACTTCTTGTGGATTGTGTGGACCTAGCATCGGTGATCATTTGGTATGTAAAAGAGAGGAATTGGACGGTGGAGCCAATTGTTTGGTACATGATTCTGACCAAGATTGGTTAGATGATATGACCATTGATGCAGAGAGGCAATTTAATGAAAATCCTCTCTGCACTGAACAATATAAGCTTAACCAAATCCGAGTTTGTTCACAAGAAAACAACAATGTGAGTAATACGAAGAAAAAGAAGAAAATGATGCACTGTTGGAAGCATTTTGTACAGAAGATGAAGAAAAACCGAGGTACTAAATCATCCAATGAAGCAAAACTAGTTAGGGAAGCAGGAACTATGAGTTGGATGAAGATGGAACAACACAAGAAGAGGTTTATGGAGTGTACTGCTGTCTATGCTGTACAGGAAATTAGTGCTCACAATGGCCTAATTTGGACCATGAAGTTTAGTCCCGATGGCCAATATTTGGCTAGTGGAGGTGAAGACGGAATGCTTTGCATATGGCGTGTCACTTCGCTAGATCCCTTTTGCAAGACTTCGAAATACAATTTTGGTATTCAGTCGATAGAAGGCAAGTCGAGTTCTCAAAGACAAAATTTGAGTTGTACTTCCATCGTAATCCCAGAAAGGATTTTCCATATCGAAGAGCAGCCACTGAAGAAGTTTAGTGGTCATGCCGTTGGTGTTCTAGATGTGGCATGGTCCACAACCAATGTAAGTGAAACAGGTGGTACTTAATTATTTCTGTTGTTCTTAATCTTATTTACGGCTGAAGTATATTTTCAATTGCAGCATATTCTATCTTCGTCCATGGACAAAACTGTTCGCTTATGGCATGTTGATTCTGACAAATGTCTCGGTGTTTTTTATCACAGTAATTATGGTAATTATCCAGAATTGCCTTTTTTCAATCTTGCTCTCGATTTATCTAGCTAAACCCCATCTTGTCCAAAGCAAAAGGGTAGTCTTATTAATGTTTTAATACTCAAACTGAACTGACCTTTTCTTTCGTCATGATTCAGTATCATGTGTTCAATTCAACCCTGTGGACGAGAACTACTTCATCAGTGGCTCCATAGATGGTAAAGTTCGAATATGGGGTGTTCACGATAGGAGAGTGATGGATTGGGCAAATGTGCGAGACGTAGTAACAGCAGTGTGCTACCAGCCAAATGGCAAGGTATGACTAATGTCAATGCAGTCGACATCTACTAGATTTTTACTAACTGATAGTATAATATATTTCCCACTGTTTCCTTGTATCAGGGTTTTATCGTCGGGTCTGTATCTGGTAAATGCCGTTTCTACGAAAAATCAGGGATTGAATTTCTGCTAAATGCAGAGATAGACATTCGGGGTCGAAAGAAGTCGTCTGGCAACAAAATTACTGGCATTCAGGTTTCACTCTCAAGATCCTGTTGTTTAACATTGTTATCCCTCTTTATTTTCACTTTAGTTGACAGACTTTTTTTTTTTTTTTTTTACCCCCCTTGCAGTTTCTGAGAAATGAATCTCAAAGAGTAATGATAACGTCAGAGGACTCGAAAATTCGTATACTTGAGAGGCTCGAGGTCGTCCATAAATATCGAGGTGTGGAAATTGTATTTTTTATGGTTTTTGTAATGTTCATCAAGACCCTTTGTTTTCCAGTTCACAAATCGCCTTGCACATAATTTCTTCATGAATTTTTGAGCAGAACCAAATGTCCTGTGGTCTTTTGAGCTTTATCCATCAATTGATGTCAAGTATTTGGATAGCATTTCATCATCCTGATGCAATGTTTTGTGATCAATCTTTGTTGGATTGAAATAAAATTTATTTCTGATCAAAGATGTAACATCTTTGCTGCTGTTTATTCCTTTTAAGTAACTTGCAAAATTAATGGAGTGATTGAACTTTATTGTACAATTACACCAATGTGTACATAAATATGATTTTTTGCTCTTAAAAGTCTAGTTGCAAACTTTTACTGTCATTTGGCTATGTGGCATTTATTCTGCTTAATAAAGAATAATTTTTGCGCATCAAATCAGGTCTACCAAAGTCGAAAACACAGGCGTCGGCTTCATTTACTTCTAGTGGACGACACATAATATCAGTTGGGGAGGACTGTCGTATTTACGTCTGGAACTATGATGATTTGTGCATCCAGACATCCAGACAAGCCAAATCTGTACGTTCTTGCGAGCATTTCTTCTTTCAAGGCGTGTCGGTTGCTTTACCATGGTCAGGAGTTGATACAGAACAAGATAGTTCAGCTTGTGGTAGTTTCCAATCCTGCCAACAAACACATGACCACCAAGAAGCATCCTTGAGGGTTCAGGATTCGGTACGTTTCTCCCTCGCAAATTGGTTCTCCATGGATGGATTGTCCCGGTCCTCTATAACATGGCCCGAGGAGAAACTTCCTTTATGGGATTTACCACCTTCTGAACATGATTGTCAGCCATGTAACAACTACAGTGATCATCTTCATCCACAAAAACAGTTGAAGAATAACAGCCATGGCTCGAGAATTCTTTCGACGGCATGGGGCCTCGTGATTTTGACAGCTGGTCGAGATGGGATGATTAGGACATTCCATAATTATGGGTTGCCAATCAGAACTTGAGAGTTTTGGTCTTCATCGAATATGGAAAATTCGACTAGAAATCGTGATAGGGAGTCGATTGGCTAAAATTTTGTTCACAAGGTCAAGAATCTTGGCCTATGTTGTCTCTCCTCTTCAAAAGGCTAACAACATGTAGGTTTTGTTCAACTCATTATTTAAATATTGACATATTTGAAATGTAATTGATACCATTAGCAGAAATAGGTTCTTGAGCAAAAAAATTCTTTGTTTACTCTTTTGATCCTTAAATTAACTGTTTAATGCTTGACAATGTATTATTCTTGTAAGCATTTCGCAAATGATCAGCTTTCGAAAGGAATGAAAACGAACTACAAATGATCAGCTTTTGAGAGGCTGCCTCTCCCCAATAGAATATCTTATTTTCTCAATCTCCATGAAACTACTCTTCCCTTCTTATAGAGAGTGGCTGGCCTGTATTAATTATTATCCTCAATCCCCAAATTGGATAAGTTACTGTATGTCTGGGGTTCTATCATTTGATTGTCATGATTCTCATTGCAAAATATGGGATTTGGACCCCACATTGAAATTATAGACTTTGGCGAGGGATTTATATAAATTTGGACTTTCTAACTTCAACACCGAACTTATGAGATATGACTATCTCAAAATCTATAACTATGATATCAGAGCAGGTAAACACGCTTCCTGTTGCAATCGTGCAACAACGAAGTTGATGCTGGCATAATAGTGTTTGTCGTGGACTAGCAACGGCTAGTGTAAAGTTGCCGTTGTATCTTTATTTTTAATTTCCGTCGAATCAATTCCATTATTTTTAACATAAAGAGTTTCCACCCTAATTATGCCTTCCTTAAGTACTAGAAATAGCTATTTTTGTACTATATCCTTTCCTAAGGTAAATACGTGCATAACTTCCTCGTAATGCATTTTTCATTATTATTTCTTGATAGTCAACCTCAAATATCTTCCATGGCTAGACCTACAGGTGGCAAAACCCGACCAAACCATCCAACCTCAATTAACCCTATCGGTTTGGGTCCATTTTTTGTTGTTTTTACACGAGTTGGATGAGTTGGCTGTGTAGGCGGGTTGAGTTGGGTTAAATCTTGATCAAACCAATCAAGTTGAGTTGAGTTTGGGTTGAGGCAAAAATCAACCAAACCCAACCCATGTCCAACCCCTAGCTAGGCCTCCTTTTAATGTCGCAACAGATGAGAATGGTGCATCAAAACTATCTTAGAAACGGCCGAGGGTGTTGCTAAATGTTAGAGGATAGGTGCTTGCTGGAGATCAAATACAAAACATCGACCCAAAGGTTTGGAGAGTTAAAGATTATAATGTTGTTAATGTTTCTGAAATTTTTATAGATCCCTAATGCATGTAGGATCTTTTTACAAATCAAAATTGCCATTTTAATGGAGGTCTTAAGTTATTGAGCGTAATTATTGCGGCTATGCGAGTCCCGTAAATGGATAGACCTTATTAAAGATAGTTTAGGAATTTCGCAATAATAATTTCGATTTGGCCCTAATTTTTTTTTTTTTAATAATAATGAACCATAGTTAGGTTTATGTAATCATCACAAAAGAGAGATGTCATAGAAAATAGGATGTTCGGTATTTATCTTGTAAACTTTCTTTCGTCATAGTAAATTATTGCAGCAGACGTAATCTCACATAGATCCCTAAAATATTTGCGTCCGCCCCTACCAACAACCATATAAATGAACGATAAGTCTGATCTTATAAATCAGATGATTTTAATTACCTATACAGACATTGTGTTTGAACTGTCATTAATCTGCAACTCATTCAGGAATTGCAATCGTTGTAGTAGAAGGAAATATTTTCCGTGGATCCTCTTCGGCAGGGAGCAGTGGCCTCGACCACTCGTCTGCTGACTATATTGGGTTAGTACTAAGTTCTGGTGGAATAGAAGCTTATTTCTCTTGAATTCTTTTATTTGCTCTTGTAATTATGCTTTTCAGATAAACTTTTTCCTTTACAGCTCATCTTCTCTGGTATATGTCTAAATCGCATTTATTAATTGCTGTATTCAATTCATTGTTTAGTATGTTAGCAATTGTCACGAATGCAACTTTTTTTGCAAGCAATAATGGTGAGTATTGGCATCCCAACAAGAGTTCAGACAGCATTTCGCATGTCAGAAGTTGCTTAAACCTTTATACGCAGAAGAGCTGTCCGGCCCTGGAACCAGAAATCCCTTCTTTACAACAGATACGGCAGAGCCCTTCAGAGTGCAAAGATTGAGTTCGATTACATGTCATTGGGGTTACCTTCGGAAATATATGTGTGTACATGCTCCTCAGGTAAGCACTTCACAAAGCCTTTACGCATCCTATATAAGTTTAAATATCGCTGTTTTCTACCCCCACTGGTATGACGCAGTGGTAAAGAAAGGGAGTTTATGGAGTATTGGAGATTCGAATCCCTGTGATAGTTGGAAGGCAATATTTATGTTGAAAGATAGATATTTTGTGGAAACAAAGTTATGGGGCGCTCTATCACCCATTTAGGGATCCTGTCCACACGTCATAAAGGGGGTCCACAGGGAGGATAACCATTTTTCGAATGTTTGGCCCAAGTGTGTCTAAACTATGACCGCATCCGATTTACCCGCGTGGCGAATCAGAGTGGCAGACCACCATTCCTCGGGAATGTCGGGCGAAACTTTGATACCTGAGTCAAAAATTCAATTGCACTTTCCTTTTTTAAGAACTCCTAGCCATTCGAAATTGACCGTAAGGTAAGATTTCAACACTACTTGACAAGGTTCCCCGAATTTTATTTAAGCAGTATGTTGATACAAATCTCTGACTCTATCGGAGTCATTTTGAAGTTATTTTCATTTTTGGTATGAAGCTGATTATTTTCCCATAATGTTTTACAGTTGTTGAATCATCTTATGCCATTAGAGAGAGGATGCATATATTTATTCAAATTTTGTCTTTGGACCTGCTTTCTCAGGTTCATAAGGCTGAGTGTGTAGAGACCGTATAATTTGTCGAAATTCCTTCTGCCGCATGAGTAAACAGACTAATATCTCTTTATGGAAGAACTGTTTATTTTCTCCGATGCAGTGCTCAACAAACCAGGGAACATATCGAAAGTCATAATGGGAGAAAGGGTTGGCACATTGATTGGAGCTTGGAGGGACAAAGATTTCAGCAGAAGCAAGAGCTTGATCGAGAAGAAAATGTATGTTAGTGGCTGTTATTTGTTTACAATTGACACGTTTGGTAAAGAGGATTATACATTACTGGACTAGACTACATTAATAAAAGAAAAAAATGGAATTAATGTTGTTATTGCTCAATCTTTGCCAATATTGTTTATCAAACGTTCATGGGAGGTTTAATTAAGGCTAATACATCAATCATCGTTTAAGAACTTGAGGTGACAAGAACTTGGGGATATGGATTTTGGGCAATTTTTACACATACACACACGCAGAAATAATCTTCTAATCATTGGTGCTTGACTTGTGCATTTTTTATTTGTTATTGATTAACACTTGAAAGGTTGTCTTGAATGTTATGTTTGACAATCGATGTGTGTCGAAGAATGAGCCTTGGCCTACTAGGCCAAGGTATTTCAACCTCACTTGGAGTACATAATTTTTTTTGCAGGTGTTGTATAGACCACACAATTTTTTTTAATACATGTGGGGTCGCCACCTTGTGAGGGGCTTGTAGGGCCCTTGTGAATAAATCCCTATGTACTAGGGATTTATTCAAGGTATTTTTGTCAAAATCTTTATATTTATCTTTATACTCTTAACAACATGTATGGTAAAGTTACTGTTCGGTTTAAAATCAATTTCCGCCGTACATTCTTTTAGACTAGTTATAGCAAAAAAACCAACTCCACCCCGAATGGGGTGAAAAAAACCCGTCCCGACGAGTTGGCTTGGCGGGGCGGGACCCCAAAGTGCCTCGAACTCACCTCTTGAAGAATAAAAAGAAAATGATTAACTTCAAATTAAAATAAATAAATAAATGGGATAGGAAATGGGACAAGCACGCGCCCCGAACCCGCCCCATTGCCATCTCTATATTAGACTTACAACTTTTCCCTATATTTAACCCCACATTTTTCAAAAACAATAAGTTTTCTTTAAAATAATTTGTGCCAAACAAAATTTAAGTATGTCTTTTAGAAACATATCTCAAGAGTATCTTTTGCTGAATGGGGAAGGTTTGTTTACAAGTAAGTTTTCTTATAATTAAATAAGTAGTTTCTAAAATAAGTGATACGTAACCGCCTCCCCGCCCCCACACTAATTTTAGAAATTGTAGTCACTATATTTAGAAAGTCTTGTTGGTTTTTCATGTTTTCAGTTGTTAGTACTACCACACACATTAGCAAGGAGAAAGAGCTAAAATTGAACAGAAATGCGATGCCAGAAATTGAATAAGCTCACTCGAATGAACGAATGCCTATTTGTTTTTGACTAAAAGCATTTTGATCTCAAATTAAAGTTAACAATTAATTTTAATCAAAAATTTTATGAGGTTGAAAGTTTTTTAATCATATATTTCATCAACTTTTATCCAAATTTACTAAAAAATTGATTTTAATCGACAACAAATACGGCTAAATAAATTACATATTTCTCTCATAAATAAAAAGTAATAATACTTCACTCCTACGAAATAAGAGACTTAAAAACAATCATTTAAGTTGAAAATGACAGACTATAACCAATGAATAGTATGCCAAAGTTGACCGATGACTTTTCTTCGAAAAAAAATCAAAGACTCCATTGATATAATTTTCTTTTTTAATTTTTTCTTTTTTTAGACTCTCATTAAATGATTAAACTCATAAATTGTTCCCACTTTTACAACACTATAATACTCAACATTATGATCACTAGCTTATCTTATGAAATATGTCATATACAATCAATAAGTCACAACAAAAACAATAACACGGTCGATAATCGTACTAAACCAAAATTAAATGTTTCAAATGGAAAAACTCTTTGGATAGTTAGTTCAAATTACATTATTCCTAAGAACCCAATATCTAACAAATAATTTCCTCCAATACCCAAAAAAAAAAAATAATAATAATAAAATAAAATTTGGTCTACCCTACCCCACCATCACATCTACTTTCAATTTTTTCCACAAAGCCCACCTTCTCTCTCTAGAAAATTTTGCTAAAATAAAAAATGCATCAAATAATTAAAATAAAATAAAAAATGGAAAAAATGACTTTACTATTGGCTAAAAGTCGAATGGATTGAAGAGATCGAAAGAAAAAGAAGCGGGTGAAGGAGACACCATTGGAGCTGAAAACAAGGTTGATGGGCTTGGTATGAACATGTTGTACCCGAACATAAACGGGTCCATTGGCGCCGGAGAGAAGAATCCCGGCGATATGGGTTGCAGTGTTGACGGCGCAGGAGATAATATTCCGGGAACTTGGCCCACATCAAGATTAGCGTCTTCAAGAATATCCATAATATTATCTACTGTGAATTCTCTCTCTCTTTGCCTTTCAGAAGGACTTGTTTTCTCTATGGATGCTAGCCTTGCTGCCGGAGAGACGCAGTCGCCGGTGGAGGTAGATGCGGATGCAGATGCGGAGGTCGTGGTGTTGCCTGTGAGTCTTTGAACCAAGTCCATAAAGTCGCCGACGGTGGTGTGATGGACTTTTGGTGAAACCGCGTAGATTATCACCGGCTGCCGGTCCTCAACCTGCTGAGGTGGAGGATGAGCTACTTGAGTTGGTGCTGGTTGGTGACGTGGCGGCGCAACTGGTGGTTTACTGATCTTGCGCGAGTCTTTGTTGACTTTGAGTGCAGTTGGACGAGGTCCCTGTAGTTCTTTTCTAGGAGATGGCCTGTTACCGCCGCCGGCGCCGAAGAAAAGTTCTTGAGGGTCCATAAATGAAGGTGGGTGGTGGATATTTTTAAATCACCGGTGACGTTACAGAGAGAGAAAAGTGGTGGTTTTAGAGAGAGAAAATGAAGGGGGATTTTAATAGTGTCTTTTTTCATGTAAAGATAAAGATTACTAAAATAAAGGTGTATTATGTACATGTGCATAAATTTGGAGCCACTTGCTTCTTGCCCGACTACAAGGCAAGTAATGGCTTTTGGACATTTTTTTTTTAAATTTAATTCGTTTAATTATATGAATTAATTAATATTGAACTATATTAACAAAAAATATATTGTAATGTTCTGCCTACTTTTATCTGCTATTGCATGCTAGTATCTAGAGCAAGACATGATCACAATTTTTATTTGTAGGAATAAGAAACGATAAGAAACATGTTGAAATCATTATTAAAATTAAATACACGTGATATCTAACTATCAACTTAAACTTTAAAATGAATTTATTGGTAGTATTAGAGTTGGCAAAAAACTTAAAAAGTTCAAATTTCATGATTATCCATTCCTGAAAATTGTACATATGTCCATCCATTGATCTAAAAATGAATGAACTTTTGAGAACAAGTTGAAGAAAACATTCAAAAGAATATAGATAGTCTTTTCTAACCTCCTTATTAGTAGGAATTGAAAGTTTTAAATTATTTAGATCCATGCACAAAATTATACAATTAAAAGCAACACATTACTTTTTAATTGTTTCTAGATGATTATATCAAATAAGTCAATTTATCCAAAATTTGAACACCAGAATCAATAATTAAACCAGTAAAGGATACCAAAGGTGATCATCGAGAAACTCTAATTAGGTAAAATCTCTAGACATTTTGTCAGTCAATAATCCACTAAAAATCGAAACAACTTACAGTACGATCCAGACCCGTCTACCTCGTAAAACTTCTGACCTCAATTCCTGTAGTCTCCCTTGATCTTACTGGATGTGTGCTCGTTCAAAACAAATCCCGACTCCTAATTTATATCTTAACTATCCTGGACTACGTGCTCTGACCCCAGATCCTGACTCATGATATGTCACCTTAGTCCTCCTCACTTTGTGCTTCTGCAATAGCTCCGAATCCATGATATCGATTTGTCTCCGATAGATCAAATGGTTTAGTGTTTGATCAAAAGATCTTGTGTGTTTAAATATGTGGTTTAATATGAAACAATATGAATAAATCAACAAATCAAAGTTTGAATGAAATTATGGCTAAAATAATGTGGTGGTTGAATCTTTGAATTAATGAATGTGTTTTGGATTTTCAAAGGAATGATCTCTATTGTAAATATGATTCAACACACTTTTGAACTTTCATAGGATATGATATATATATATAGGGAGAAGTGTTTGGAATGAAAATGATTGAAAAACAAGTGTTTGAAACAAAATAGAATATTTGATGTCGACATGTAGCTCGAGCGTCAAGCCAGCGACATGCGAGCAGCAGCTGGACTGTCGTCAGTATTTTTGTCCTAACTTTCTCTTCCGATATCCGATTGAGGTGATTTGAAATGCATTGAAAATTTAACTTAAATGGATACAATTCTTATAGATGTAGTTTTATCCAAATTTCAATATTTTCTATATGAAAAATGCGTTGTAAGTTGCGATTGAGAATTTGGAACATAACTTGTGCGACTCTTTGACACTCTTTAAACTTCTAATTACATTACATCGATCATATGTGATCTTCATGGAATTCTTGGACTCATTCGAGGACTATACTACCGACCTCAAATCTTTTGACTCTAATTAAGACTTAGTAACTCATATTTTGACTTTAATTACAACTCGATAAACTCCTAATACAATTTAACTAGGATTTGATTTTGATTAAGGAAATTGTCAATTACTAATTTAGAAATTGCCAATTATAATTTGGACTTAACAATCTTCCCATTTGACATTCCATGAAAAATCATATTTATTTCAAAGTCAATAAGTCTAAAACTACCAAAAAATAAACTTTTCAAAGATTTCTTCAATAATATGTCAACTTGTTTTCTGAAACACATTTAAACCACAATACCACATGAAAAGTAAGAAAAAAACTATCAAAATCAAAATCATATAACTAAGTTAAATAAAACATATAATAAAATACGTGTAATACCGAAACATGTAATATCATGTGAATTATAAACTTATAAATAAACCATACAATTTTATATTAATATAGACAAAACAAAAAAAACTATATCAATAATAAAATTCCAGCAAATATATCAAATGACTCCCCCTAAATCATCTATCAATCAAAAAATTTAAAATTCTCCCTTTAACTCATACAATACACTCCTTGAAATAAATACATATCTCTTCCCCTTTTTATCACGAACGACGAATGGAACTATAGTAACAATATATAATAACTCAAAGATTCAGTTGAAAACATGCACAAGTATAATCAATGATCAGTAAATTTTTTCACATACTTAATTCAAGTCTAAATAGAGTACATTGTATAAATGATCCATGTGTGAAGTGTTACTAAGGCCCTGTTTGACACCCATTCTCATTCTTATTTTTTTTCCTCTTTCTTCATTTCAACCACACATTTTTTAAATAAAATAATATTACACATAAATCTAAAATTTTTCATTAATCTTCAACTACACATTCTTTCATCAATCACTATTCCAAAATTATTTTTCCCAAAATGGGTGTCAACACAAGCTAATTGTGATCAAGACTCCGAATTTTAAATTTGTGAGAAAAGACATGTTAAACATCACTGTTAAATAAATTTATTCCATATTAATAAAAGTCAAACCATTAATGCATATTAGGACCTATAAATGAAGCTCATTTTCATGTATGTTATTCTTTTATTCCCCTAACTTTGAGCATATATACATTTCTCACAATTTCTTTTTTCTTTTTAAACTCATCATTTTTCTCTTTAATTTTTCACATCTTAGCCTCTGTTTGATACCAATTCTTGCCAATTTGTAGACATTTTCCGACCGTTGCAACAGTACCTGTCTAACAGAACATGTGCCCTCACTTTGAATAATTTTGTAAACATTCTCCATTCTACCCTCAATCAATTCTTACCCACTCACTTGCCAAATTTCACAAAAGGGCATTATAGTAATTCAGAAGAGAAATTGATTATCCAGGAAACAAAGTAGCCAACGGTGGAGCCCACTTGATTTGATAGAAAAATGCATTTTCGTCATAGATAATGCCTACCAAACAGAGGTTTATATGCAGACTCTTCTCCATTAAGCGACTAAGATGACCCATATAACGAGATTTTGGTCGATAACTCCAAGTCAGTTGACCGTAGGGCATAGGGTTATGAGAAATTCCTCAAGGCAATATGATTCGAAAAAGAGTATAAGATGAAACAAATTTTTTCTTATTTAAGGGGATATACTAAAGTTTATTTCTACTAAATTAAGGTCAATCCATGTTCAAAGTCACCTTACCAACAAATGATGTCCATCCCAAATCTCACACACGCGGTCAAGACTTACTCACAAGATCACAATGTGTACAGTGCAAATGGTACATGAAGAAACCTATACTAAGTACTCCACATAAACCTAAACAAAGTAATGAAAAATATGCAACAACATATCAATTAAACTCACACTAGATCACAACACACATGTTCAAGTTAATCATATATCATGTTGTAATAAAAAAATCCTTCCATTTTTTCTTCAATTTTTTTGATTTTTTTCTTTATAAAACAAACTATCTAAAATGTAAAAACAAAAATAAAAAAAAATAAAATGAGCTGCATGCAATAATATATGAACCACAATTAACAAGCATATGCATGCATAAAAAAACCTAATCAGTTAGGTATACAAAAGTTTTTACCTTTAAGAGCCCTGTGATCAATTTCAAAAATTTTCAGATAACTCTTTTTTACCCAAACTTGTATCGTGGAAGACTTATTTCGAGTCAATTGTGTCATTAACTTGGTTAAATGACTCACTTTATTAGTGGGGAAATCAATTCGGCTATCAAAATCCCAATTTTGAATCTTAGGTAGAGGAAATATATGTTGTATAGATGATTTCAGTTCTCAGACACCTACATTCTTAGTTGTGTTCATATTCAATACCTTGCGACATTTAGGTCTTATGTGTCATATCTTTCCACAATGGTGACACATGGGGTATGAACCTAGGAGCAACTCTATGTTTCAAGTTTTGAACCTTAGGCTTTGATGCAGGTACAAATTTATTTTTTTTAAGAAGAAGTGGTATTAGAAGTTGTTGCATCGAAGCCCAGACCTCTTCTATCCTTAGTTGTTTTATCCAAACTTATCATATTATCAATTTTATTAGATCTCCTAGAAAAAATATTGGAGTTGGGTATTTGATTTTTCCAGATCACTTATAAGAGATTTAACCTTAACATCTAAGGAATCCTTTTCAACTCTTCACTCATTCAAACTTCTAGTGGATTCCTCAAGTTTGGCTACAAGACTCTCATTTTCTAATTCAAGATTATTCCATTTTTTAAAGGAAGAGCGATTCACTTTTTTCAACTTAAGGCACTCTTCAAACAATTGATCATAAGCCTTCCGAATTTTCATATCATACCCAGATCCCGAATTAGAAATTGATTGACTTATCGAGACAAAATTTTGGGTCAAAGATCGCTATTAAACTTTGATACCATTTGAAAGTTTTAAAGTATTTAGACCCACGTGCGGAATTATATAATTAAAAGCAACAAGTTACCTTTTAATTGTTTTTAGCTGATTAGATCAAACAAATCAATTTGTCCTGAATTTGAATACCACAATCAATAATTAAAACAGTAAAGAACATCAAAGATAATCACGAAAAAATCCCAATTGGATAAAAACTCCAGGTACTTTGTTAGTTTATAATCCGCTATAAATTGAAACAACTTACAGTACGATTCAGACCCGTCTACCCCATAAAATTTCTAAACTAATTTCTTGCAGTCTTCCTTGATCTTACTGGAGGTGTGCTCTTTCAAAACAAATCCCAACTCTTGATTTATACCTTATCCCTCTTGGACTGCGTGTTCATGATACTAGATCTCGACTCTTGGTATCTCATCTTAGTCCTCCTAAATTTGTGTTTCTGCAACAACTTTCAATCCCTGGTATTGATTTATCTCTGGTGGATTAATTGGTTTAGTGTTTGATCAAAAGATTTTGTGTATTTTGACATGTGGTTTAATATAAAACAATGTGGCTAAATAAAAAAAATAATCAAAGTTTGGATAAAATTGTGGCTCAAATAATATGGTGGATGAATCTTTGAAACAATGAATGTGTTTTGAATTTTTGAAAGAATGATCTCTATGGTAAATATAATTCAACACAGTTCATGACGTTCATAGTGTATGATATATATAGGGAAAAGTTTTTGAGATGAAAAGGGATTGAAAAACCAAGTGTTTGAAGCAAAATAGAATCCTGGACGTCGATCCGTCACTCGAGTGTTAAGCCATTGAAAGGCGATCAGTAACTGAGTAGTCTTCAGTATTTTTATTTTAACTTTCTCTTTCGATATCCGATTGAAGTGATTCAAAATACGTTGAAAATTTAACTCAAATGGATACAATTTTTATAGAAATAGCCTCGTTCAAATTTCAATGTTTTCTAAGTGAAAAATGCTTTACAAGTTGCGATCGAGAATCTGGAACATAGCTCGTACGGCTCTTTGACACTTTTTAAACTTCTAATTGCATTCCCTTGATCAAATGTGATTTTCTTAGATTTCTTGGATTCTTTCGAGGACTATACTACAAACCTCACTCTTAATACAATTCAACTAGGATTTGATTTTGACTAAGGAAATTGCCAATTATTAATTAAGAAATAGCCAATTATAATTTGGACTTAACAGAAATGATTCGAATAATACGAGCTTTGATATGAAAAATATGGTTCTTTTAAAGAAGCATCTTCACTTTCTATAGTAAAGGTTGCAGCTGAATTCAGATATAATCTTGAATTAAACTATATGTATAGAATTTTTTTTTTATAGAAGTTCTCACTCACATGTGTGGGGTCCATCAGAATAAAAAATGAAAGAAAAACCCACCCACCCCCTACATTGTGAGTATCTGATTTTCTTATGTGAATCATGCTTTTGTATGTGAAGTATAGTTCTTTCCATCTACAAACTCTATCCCATTGAGTGTTCTCTCAATCAGTTTTTGACAGCGTTTCCATAATTTTGAAGCGTCAAATTTTATTGAGATACAATTAACCTTTAAGAAAAACATAAAAACACTATGTTCCACTAAAATCTTGATAGTTAATTGATGGGACAATAGATTTGAACTTTGCAAGTGAAGTCAGAGCTGAAAAGCTGTTTTTTTAACCAAGGATAAGGAAATATGCCTGGACACTTTTGAGTACATTCATGGAAATGACAATGAAGCTATGCATGCACTTTCCCAATTTGGAGTATGAAAATATATTCATAATCTCCTTTATTTAGTAACATATTTGACAAGAGTTATAACTACGATATCTAAACTGTAGTTTTTTTTATCGAACTCCTTGTTGCGAGACATCGTAAGTTCATTGTTGTGTTCCATTCAACAGCTTCTCTCTCTCTCTCTACACACACACACACACACACACTAATATAAAAATTATTTAGGAATACATCAATGGAAACCAAAAGAAGATGAAAGAAAAAAGGGATAACGAAACAAGATTTGATCACGAAAATATAATCGTTGTCCTCAAACGATATTTGCTTTCTTCTTTATGCTTTTAAGGATGAAAAAAGCAAATAGTTTGTAGGATTTCAAGCCTTGAATGAAGAACAAAAAAAGCAAAAGGTGATTCTCCAAATAGAACAAGTGAAAAAAGGATTAGAATAATTATGTGAAAGAATTGATTATTTTTTTAATGAGTTGGATGAACAATAGAATGATTTCAAATTAATAGAATGATGACTAAATGTATATATAGTCATCAATCATTCTTGCACGATATGGTGTCAATATATATGGAAAAGATGTATAGCTTCACAAGAAAAACTACCAGAAAATTCAAGAAAATCCAAACTCACGGTCGGATTTTTACACTATTCGACCGCTTGGACTATAACTATGCGGTCACATAGTGTAGTCCAATTTTATCCCTGCATAGTCACAATGGCCTATGCGGTCGTATGCATATAATGTGGCGCCAAATTTGTTTTTCTTCCCTTTTTCTAATTCATTCATCCATGGTTCATTCTTTTGATTTTTGAACAATAATTCCAACAATCCCCAACTTGTTCAAAATTAACTTTAATAACATAATCAAATATCAATACTTATGCATAAGAGTTAGATATCTTTCGATTTGAATCTAATCATATTGTAAATCTCATAAAATATTATCGAAATTCGAGGTAGTTAGAACGCTTTGAATCAGTTATTCCTTATAACAATACCGATGAAATCACACACACAAGTGTTAAATTTTCACAAGTTCCTCTAACTTGCTTAGTGCTAATATGACTTTGCACTTATCCTATTTCTTTGAATTTTTAAAGTGAGAAACTCCAACTCTCTAATGAGGTGGCACCACCTCGAAGCTCACATAAGTGAAATTCTTCCAGTATCTTTGTTACATTTTTAGAGATAATTGTACTTTGTACTGAACTTCATTAAGAGTTTGTAACTCAACCCTCCAAATAGTAATAACCAACATTATTTATCAACGATAGGGTTTAGTAATTTTAATTGTGTTGAGATCTATCCACTTATTAAATGACTTGTTATTACCCCTTGAACCTTTATATACTTGTCTAGTATATTTCGGTAGGGTTGCTATCATTGGTGAATTTATTTAAGGAGTTTCAACCTCATCCTACTTGATGTCGATCTTACTAACTCTCTTGTAAGAGGTTTAGTAAACGGATCCTTCAGGTTCTCACTAGACTTAACAAATGTAAGAGAAATTATTCCATGCTCGATTAATTTCCTTATATACTCGTGTCTTAGACCCATGTGTCTATACTTTCCATTATATATTTCATTATAGGCTCGAGTAAGCGTAGCTTGACTATCACACAAGATAGGTATTGAAGAAATATCCGTTATATCAAAAGGTATTTCATATAACAAATCTCTTAGCCTAGACTCTTTTCCAACTTCGGCCAATGCTACAAACTCTGAATCCATTGTTGAATGAGTAATGCAAGTTTGTTTCTTAAACTTCCAAGAAACTACACCTCCTCCAAAAGTAAATATCCAACCAGTAGTTGATTTATTTTTTCGTGAACTCGATATCCAACTCGCGTTAGTATATCCTTCCAAGATTTTAGGGAATCTTGTATATAGTAATCCAAGGTTTTTGGTTTTCTTCAAATAACCGAGAACCCTACCGATGACTTTCCAATGTTCGGACCTTGGATTGCTAGTAAACCTACTTAGTTTACTCACGGAAAATGCTACATCAAGTATTGTACATTGGGCAGCGTACATAAGACTTCCAATTGCACTTGCATATTCTACTTGTTCTATTGCTCTTCCATCATTCTTTATAAATTTGATATTTGGATCAAACAGGGTATTAACTTCTTTAATGTTCAAATCCTTGAATTTATTTATCACATTCTCAACATAATGTGATTAGCTCAATGTAAAACCCCCACTATCTATTTTAATTTTGATACCAAGGATATTATCCACTTCTCCAAGATCTTTCATTTTGAACATGGAGGATAGAAACCTCTTTGTTTCTTTGATTCCGTCTATATGGTTGCTAACGATCAACATATCATCAACATATAGATATATTATAGTGATTATATTATTACTAACTTTAGTAAATAGACATCTGTCTACCGAGTTGTGATTAAAACCATTTGACATTACTTTGAAGTCAAATTTCTCGTGTCGCTTTTTAGGGGTTTGTTTTAATCTATATAAGGATTTGATTAGTTTGCACACCTTATGTTCATTTTCCGGTAGAATGAACCGTTCTGGTTGTTCCATATAGACCTCCTCATCGAGATCTCCATTTAAGAATGCCGTTTTAACATCCATTTGATGAACATGGAAATCATAAATAGATGCTAATGCAAACAAAATCCTTATCGAGGTTATTCTAGCAACAAGTGCACATATGTCAAAGTATTCTATNTACTTTGAAGTCAAATTTCTCGTGTCGCTTTTTAGGGGTTTGTTTTAATCTATATAAGGATTTGATTAGTTTGCACACCTTATGTTCATTTTCCGGTAGAATGAACCGTTCTGGTTGTTCCATATAGACCTCCTCATCGAGATCTCCATTTAAGAATGCCGTTTTAACATCCATTTGATGAACATGGAAATCATAAATAGATGCTAATGCAAACAAAATCCTTATCGAGGTTATTCTAGCAACAAGTGCACATATGTCAAAGTATTCTATTCATTCTTTTTGACGATACCCTTTAACTACTAATCTAGCTTTATAGATATTGAGTGTTCCATCAGAATTATATTTTCTTCTAAACACTCATTTACAACCAATGGATTTAGAACCTTCTGGTAAATCAACTATTTCCTAAGTGTTGTTTGAAATAATAGAATCCATCTCGTTATTTATTGCTTCTTTCCAAAATATGCAATCTCTAGAAAGCATGGCTTCCTTATAGGTTTTAGGATCACTTTCAACTTGAAGAACAAATGGAATTGTTCTTGCAACATCCTTCATATCTCCTTCTACTAGGTAGAATGAAATAAGTTGAGGATCCAATTCATCCGATCATAGTCCATTCTCTTTTCTAATTCATTTACTTCTTCGAGGTTCAATATCAACATCTCTTGTAAATGTATTTCCTTGTGATTCTCTAGAAGTTTAAATGTCTATATAAGTTTCATTTTGAGAATTTCTTGTTGCCAATACATTCTCAAAGAACTCCACATCTCTTGATTCTATTATAACATTCGTTTCTAGGTTTAATAACGTACATGCCTTGCTATTTGAAGAATATCCCACAAAGGCACACTTAATACCTCTAGGACCTAATTTTATTCTCTTAGGATCCATATTCTTATAGTAAGCAAGACACCCACACTCTAAAATAATTGACATTAGGTTCCTTCATTTCCAAATTTCGATAAATCTTATTCTTTTGCAAAGGAATCCTATTTACTGCATGACAAGCACTAAGTAAGGCTTCACCCGTAAGTTATATGGTAATCCAGAATTTAACAACATAGTATTAATCATTTATAAGAATGTCCTATTCTTTCTCTCAGCTAGACCTTTTTGTTCAGGTGTTCGAGGGGAAGAACATTGATGTATTATGCCATTTTGTTTACAAAATGAATTAAATTCATTCGAAAAATATTCTCCACCTCTATCACTTTTTAAGGTTTTATTTTTCTTACCCAATTGATTTTCAAATTAAGTTCTATAAGTTTTAAATGCACTAAAAGCTTCATCCTTGTGTTTTAATAAATAAACATATGTATATTTAAAGCAATCATCAATAAATGTAATAAAATATTTATTACCTCCTCTAGTAATCATGCCATTCAATTCACATATATCAGAACGAATTATTTCTAATAAGCATGTTGATCTTACTACATTATGAAATTGCTTTTTAATCATTTTAGATTTAATACAAGTTTCACATTTTTCTAAGTTATTAATATCACATTGTATTATACCACATTTGTCATCCTTTTCATGGTACTAATTCCTATATGTGCTAATTTACCATGTCATAAATTAAAAGAATCAACAACATACACAAATGACTTGTTTATATTAGAATCATCCTCAATAGTACATAATTTGACTATTCCATCAGCAGAATAACATTTTCTAACAAAATACCCATTATGGGTTAATGCAAGTTTCCCGGATTCAAAAACAATTTTTATTCCGAGTTTTCCCAACAAAACTCAACTCGCTAAGTTCCTATTCATTTCGTTACATGAAGAACATTGGTTAAAGTTATCTTCTTTCCCGAAGTGAAAATGATTTCCACGTTTCCTTTACCAATCACCTTTGATCTTCCTTCATTTCCCATTTGGATTTCTTGACCATCATGAATGTCATGATAAGTTTTAAAGAGTGACTTATCATAGCAATCATGGATGATAGCAATCATGGATGGTTACACAGGTGTCATACCACCATCCCATAACTTTCCCATTGATTACATTGATTTCGCTCACTATAGCGATAATTTCATCAATGGAATTCACTTGTCCTTCCTTCTTCGATTGTTTTCTATGCCTAAAATCTCTAGCATAATGTCCTGATTTTTCACAAACGTAGCAAAGTCCCTTAAAATTCGCTTGATCTTTTTTGGGACCAAGAGGTTTTCCATTCTTCTTATATTTGTTGGAGTTGTCAGCATTATCCACGACATTGGCTTTCGAAGAGCCATCATAAGAACTTTCGGTCTCATCTCTTGCCCTTGATTCTTCTTCTATGTGAATGTGTTTTTTAGTTACTCCAAAGAGAAATTTTCGGAATTATGAAGTATCTTCTTCCTATAACCTTTCCAAGACCCCGAAAGTTTAGCAATAATTTCTCCCACTTGAAAGGTCTCAGGAAGTTCGATTTACCATTTTCAGTTTGTTAACTATAACTTGTAGTTCATGTAGTTGAGGCAACAACATAATGTTATCCAAAAACTTAAAATCAAAGTATTAAGAAATTAAAAATTTCTTTGTACCTTCTTCTTCGGCCTTATATTTACTTTCAAGTGCGTACCAAATTTCTTTTGTCTAAGTGGTGTTGGTGTAGAGGTCATACAAACGATCCGATAGTTCATTTAGAATGTGGCTACAATATATCAATTCATCATCTTCTCGCTTCATTCTTTCCACACGAATTTCATCAGTATCTTCTTCTGTTGCATCGGGAATAAGCTACAACTTTGGATCAAGAACATAAAAAATTCTCAACGCCGTAAGGAGAAACTTCAGCTTGTCTTGCCATCTTGTGAAGTTTTCACTGTCGAATCTATCCAAGCGTACTAAGTCTTGATTCATCATCTTGATAGTAGCAAGTGTAGATTCCGTTTCCATCCCAGTAAATTAGGCAAATATCGTTTGAGAATGATAGAAAAATTATTTAGGAATACAACAATGGAAACCAAAAGAAGATGAAAGGAAAAAGGCATAACGAAACAAGACTTGATCACGAAAACATAATCCTTGTCCTCAAACAATATTTGCCTCATTCTCTATGCTTTTAAGGATGAAAATAGCAAATAGTTTGTAGGATTTCAAGCCTTGGAATGAAGAATACCAAAAGCAAAAGGTGATTCTCCAAATAGAACAAGTGAAAAAAGGATTAGAATGATCTTGTGAAAGAATGGATTATTTTTTCTTAATGAATTGGATGAACAATAGAATGATTTCAAATTAATTTGGAATGATGACTAACATGTATATATAGTTCTCAATCATTCTTGCACGAAATGGTGTCAATATATTTATAGCTTCACAAGAAAAACCACCAGAAAATTTGAAAAAATCCTAACTAACAGCCAAATTTTTACACTATGCGACCGCATGGGCTATAACTATGCGGTCGCATAGTTATAGTAAGGGTAATTAGCACAAAACGT
>CAIGRL010306500.1:0-10153 GCA_903798325.1 Fraxinus xanthoxyloides
AAACTTTTAAAAATTTTCCGAGTGAAAAATTATACCAATCAAACACACTTAATTACAATTCCCAGGAAAACAATTTCTAGGAAATTTTTTTCCCTGTAAAACATTTTCTTTCCACCCATTTTTCACCCTTGCAATCAAACGGACCCTAATAGAAGCGGTGAACAGTCAAGGACTAATGACTATTTACCAAACTCGATGATCTTGCCACTAGCTATTTACAAATGCAAAAGCAGCTCTTACCGAATGATTGAGAACGAGAACTCAACTAGATAACAAGGTAGATCTTTAAGCAGATTTCAAAGAGAGTTGGCGCATAGAAGTTTACTACAATTACGCATCTAAATATTATTAAAGACCTACATTAGAACAAAAGTTTCAAGTTTTCATCAACTGGTTTGATCATACATTACCTATCTGTTATGCATCAAATTATGCGAAAAAAAGTGCTACTGCAGTAACTGCACCGTATTTTTATCTTCCTTCGACCAAATTATGAGTATTTTACCTCCATGCAGAAGTGACTATCAAGATTTTGTCTTCCCATCCGAAATGGAGAGCCCCCGTCTCTTCTTTCACCTTGAATCTGTCCGAATACTGCTTTATGACCTTTCGAATTTCAGTGCTCACATTTTGACTAATTGGACAAGGAGTGAAACCAGCCATACTCATCCTTGCCCTCCATTTTCCAGCAACCTCATACCGCTCTATTCTTTCCTCCCCCTCACATGCAACAATGTTAACTATGTCACGTGCCAGACAATGTTTCTCTACGTTCATTCGGTCTTGACTATTCCGTGGGAGAGTTGCATCAAGAGATTCAAACACAGCAGAGTAGTAATTGTAGGCTTCAGCAAATCTGGGTAAAAAGGGGGCTGTATTGGTATTTACATCTTGTTCAACAACAGTAACTAGTTTTGGGTTCAAGCCTTTGACCATACGGAGAAGCTGATCCCGTAGGTTTACTGTCGATACACTCTCGTCCGGCATGTGGTGGAGCTGGAATGCAAAGTTCACGATTAGAGCTTCTCCGGGTTGGCAGTCGAGCATTGATGGAGAAACTAAAGCAGTTTCAGCAGCCACAGCTTGAAATTCAAATGAAAGCTGAAGATCTTCAGCAAGTTGCTCAAGCCGTCGCCCAATGACTTTTAGGCCTCCCACAGAACGTTGAACTGATTCAGGGTCATCCACCCCGGTTAATCTCACATGTGGTCGATTACCAGGAATTTTATCCATTGTTTGCAGCAGCGTGTAATACTGACTTCCTTGGTTAATGTCAAAATCTATGATATGCACTCTCTTTTCATCTTTAAATGCCTCTAAAATGGCACCATTTGCTGCCGTGAATCCAAATCTGAAGCACGGGCAAACCTCAAAGAGGACTTGCATTGCAGAAAGTCGAAGAGAAGATGGGGGTTCTTTGCATTTTAGAGCTTTATAAAGACCCTTCCCAGAGGTAGCCATCCGGGCAGTCAGTGCTTCTACCATATAGGCTGCGATCCTTTCAGACGGATCTCCCTGGATAGAGACCTTCTGCCTGAGATCATTGATCATCAATGACGCTTCCTCAAAGTTCCCAGCCCGGATGGCAGCAGCACATTCAAAAAGTGAGCGCTTTGGAGATTGCAAATTGGTAATTGATATTTCCTTAATGCTGCTTATGCGACTAAGATTTGAATCTGATGATGAAGATTCCTTAGGCGATTCATGAAGCAATCCATTAAGGGTCTGGTCGGACCATTCACCATCTATTTCCATACTATGATCAGTACCAAAAGCAGCAGCAGCATCACCGTTGGCAGCACCATCATTAAGAAGCACCGTCTCAAGTTCTTGTAGTTTCAACCTCATCTTATCTTCATCATAGTCTACAGCATCCGGACTTCGACCATTTAAATATTCTGATTCGAAATCAAAATCATATGACGCTACAAAAGAGGAGGAATGTGACTGGTGAAATGCATTTCTTAGGACATCGGAGTCGGATGTGTGTACAAGTTCTTCTGATGGTGAGTTGAGGAAATACTTCGGATCATAACTCTCAGTGAAGCAAGATTCAGAGGTATAAACTATCCCGTGATTGTCCGAGTTAAATATGGATGCCGATAAGCCAGAGGAATCGTCGCCTTCCCTCAGTGAATGAAGTTCATGATTTCCAAACAATGCAGCAGGTCTGACTAAAGACATGGTTCACTTTTAATTGTAAGGGAAAAGAAGGTTATTGCATCATTCAATGATTTATCCCGTCTCAGATCAGATATTGACTCTTGTACTTCTGAACAACAATAAACCAAGATATGCGATATATAGGAGGCGTAGTTGAATTCCTGTGGTCATCAGAAAAGAGAATCAAAATTGAAGTAAAACAAACTAAAAATTAGCACATGTGTGATTTAACAAAACATTATATTCCCTATGCATGTATTAATCAGTCTTTATTATTGTCCCGAATGAATACTTAATGATCAAGGGGATATCTACTTGTTGATCTGAAACCCTGGCTCGATTAGTAATTATATTTGTGGCCAGGAGGTTGCATTTAAATATGAATACTAGTAAAACAGATTTCTGCATAAAAAAATGGTAACAACCCAACTTTTCGACTCCCATAACTACAGGTTCTCAAATTTTAAAATTAGGTCGATCTGCAATCAAGAGAAAAAGTGTTCAATATGATTGTGCCCCCCAAAGTCCAACAACCGGGGGGGTGGTGAAGGGTTCTCCACCATATATTTCCGAGGATCCCCCCGGTTAATCTCACATGTGATCTCAACCAATTATCTGAATCTCCGTGCTTAAGAGGGATTCAAAAAATCTGAGTTAACTTTCCAGTTCTGATAATCACAATAATATCATAGCACATGCCACAATTCTGTTTAAATTTAGAATGCTTCGACTTCCATTTCGGCATAACAGTCAATTATAAGCCGTACACCGCAGAGAAACAGGCAATCAGCTTCTCCCAAAGCAACATATGAACAACAGAAGATTAAGATTCAACACAATTTCTATTTTCAGAGAGACAGATTATTCCTACAAACATTTAATCTAAAGGAAATACAATCATAAGCAACAAAAATAAGCAAAATTACCTTTGAAACCCTGGATCAATAATCTGCAAAATTCAATAGATGAACAGATGTAAATGAACTTCTGAAAAATGGAAAAAATTATGGATTTTGAGCTTTGACGATAACAAATGGTAATCTATATACCCTTTTATTACATCATTTTCAGATTAAAAAATTGCAGATTGTAAGGTTGGTTTGGTGCAAAAGCAACAATCAAACATAAAACAAATCAAAAGTCCAAAGGAGAGTAACCCTGTAAATAACAAACAAGCATCCAACACGTCCTTAAATAAAAAAGATCAAAATATTTACCAGATACACTTGCTGTGACTTGTGAGATTGAACCGAACAAATTCCAGAGGAAAAATGGCAAAATAAATAAATAATATTCACTGATCAAAATTCCACAACTAGAAGAAAAAGTACATTCTAAGAAAAGCCCATCTTCTAGAAATACTGGAAAATCAATTAAAACTTACCCCCGCCACTCTTGCCTGGAATTTTCTTAAATTTATAATCCAAAGTTTGAACCTTAATTTTTCTAATTTTGGTCTCTGGTGGTGTTTTTCGTACTGCCAATTTTGAAGGTCTGATGAACGCACGACTTGATCGATTTATCCTGACCGTGAATCACACACCGTGTACGAGTCAACTAAGCACTATTTAGTTTTGTCTTGATTTGTGACAAGAGTTGATTTTTGCAAGTCTCTCTTATCACGGAGTTGTTGGAATTAGAGGTGCGCAAAATCCGATCAAATTTGTCAAAATCGAACCAATTCGATTTGTTTGAGTCGGGTTTTTTTTTTACACGAGTTGGATGAGTTGGTTGTGTAGGCGAATTGAATTGGATCGAGTTATGGGTTAACTCATGAAAATCTAATAAATATGTCCAATTCAACAAGACCCGACCTTACTATATTTACGAACTTTACAAGTGTTATGATATTGTTTGGACGAATACACATTCAACATAAAAATATTTTAATAGCCAAAAACATTTATTTGTTTCATATAATTTAGTATCAATTTGTTCATGTAACATTTCCGAGCATGAAGTGCCAAAATAATTTAGATTTTTTGGTCATTGCAATTATAGAGAACTAATATTATATAAGTCACGAGTCAATTATAAATCCGCTCAACCAGATCCATCTACTTTAATCTTTGTTGACAAGTTGTTCCAAACCGAACAACTCAATTCAACGCGACCGATATTTGATTGAATTGAGTTGTGATGTATTTCAACCTTTATACTGATTGTGTTGGATTAAATTATGATCAAACCGATCATATAGGGTTGGATTTATGTTTAGACAAAAATTGACCCGACTCAACCTGATTCATCTCATGCCCATCCCTAATTGCAATGACTATAAAATTATATTGGAATGACTAAAGTTGCACGCTAAAAGATAGTAATTCAATTTTATTTATTTATTATCATCATCATTACTTAATTTTCTACCTTATTTCATCTCTGAGTCAATTTATCTAGTCCTGTGACTCCGTCTCCCCCTCTAAGCCTACTTCCTAGAGCTTTAAGACGGGTTGAATGTGTTGAATGACTTTATGGATTAAATAAAAATAATGTTATTTGTAATCGTTCATTGTTGTAATTGTTCTACATGAAATATATGTGACGATTAATAATTTGATGCATGAGACAATAAAAAAATAAATAAATTATGCTACAATAATATAATGATTGCCATAGTTCTTGACATAATGTCACATGTCATCTTATTATTAAACTGTTTAAAATACAGTCAGTTTTTTCATACAATTATATCTTGTCAACACCTATTATACCAAAGAATCAACATTTTTTGTCAAAGTGACTTTACCTAACAAAAAGTGTACATCACTTTTGACATCATCGAAGTTGGCATGGTTTGATTGGTGAAAAAATTGTTTATTTTTTAAATTGTTCAATTAACGTGTTGTTACATGACACAATATAAAAAAATGCTGTATATGTAACATGATTATTTTCTATTTGGACCATTTCTTGAGCAGTGACAAAAATATCCACGGGGCATGCGTCGGTCACAAAATATGACGTGATTGATGATGTCCGAACTACATAATAACTCTGGAGAAAATCAAATTCAAGTGTGAATAGTCAAAAAGTACTGTGGTATGTTCGGTAATTCTGGTATTTCAAAGCCGTGTAGTATAATGCAAATTAGCCAAAAGCACCCCTAAAGGGTAGGGTAGGGTATTGTGGCAGGATGGAATTGGGTGTCGCGTGTTTATTTTTAAACTGACCAATCACGTATAGACACATATCACTTCTATCTTTGAGTCTATCACTAACTCTGTCACTATAGCAAAATTGTTCAAAACTGTATTCAAGAACACTTGTAGTTATTCTACTCATACAAAAAAATCTGTACAATTGAATGATAGATGAATGAGTGTTAATGGATTTGAACTTGTATAAATTTTCTGTATAGGTAGCAGAGTTCTAACAATTTATAAAGTAATACCAACAATGACGTACTATTTCATGATCGTTCCCCTTTGAATATCATTTACACATCTTCATGTATAAATACTTTGCTAAAACCCGGTGCAAAGCTAATGAAATTTATATTGAACTCATCTCTACAAGAATATTAAATATCAGCTAACTTACACAAAGCTATTAGGACATCAACTAGCTAAAGATATCATAATGTTTTAGACTACCATATGGCATAATGACTCCTCTGATTAATCTAAAATGTGAACAATATTTTGTTACTATTTGTTACTTGGAATTAGTGAGAAAAAAATTCTTCACTATACATGTTAGGGACCAGTAATCCAATTATCTAAACCCTCTAATTTCCAATTATCATGTCTTAATCAATTTCTTATGCAAACACAAGAGACGAGGAGAAATGTCGTGCTCATTCAACGTAAGTTAATATATTGTTTTGGATTTGACTTATTCTACGAAACATCTTAAAAAAACTGTGATCTAAAATATCTTCACCAGATAGTACCATTTTCAAAATAAGGAAAGGTCCTCCATTCGATATCCAAAAAGCAAGCAGTCATACTACTTGTACGAAATTAGGTTACAAAATTGGTTTACAAAATACGTGTTGACAACATCTTGATATATCATTTTGTCAACAAATTTTTGTAAACCACCTTTATACAAGTAGCATAATTGAAAATCAAAATATTATAAACAAGCTTTTGTGTTCATTTGTTCTTTTCCCAGATAAAAAAAGGGGTTGATGCCTTGGGATCTTTATTTTTTAATGCAAGTGGTCGTTATACCAAGTCATAACTAAAGTCTTGAAATTGAGATTAGATATGGGCTTTTCCCATAATTTTATTTAAATTATAAATACAAATTTATTTTGGCTTGTTCGATAGGGTAGAATCTATTGTACTAGACAATTTGGAAAAGATTGAAATCTTCATGAACTGTCGAGTTTATTCTAAAATTTTGTTAAAAATGCTATTTACATCTTAAAACAAAGAGCAACTCATGAAATGGCTGCATATCCAACTGTTGCACTACTAATTGGCCCAAGCCCATTTTAGCTTTTGGGTAGTTCAATATTTCATCATACTCCTAGTCCATAGTGTTTCAAGGTTAAGCCCAAACCCAATAATTGTCAACCCCGCCGAAAGGATTTGGAATTTTTGTACAAGAACTTCTATAACCCTTATGTCTATAAGAATAAACAGAATAATAATAAAATTTTTCTATTATTTTAAGTAGATGACATACTATTCGTAGGAAATGATATAGCGACGTCATACTATTCAAATGAGGAACGTGAGTGAAGCTAGCTATTTTTAGGCATTTAGATCTTGCAAGATCTGAAGAATAGCTTCATACACGGACATTGGTCAAGTTTGCAATCCGGGTTTCCAAGAAGAATTATCTAAACTCTTGGATAGAATCTGTTCAAGAAAATATACTTCAAATTAAAATCACCACAAGTGTACAATTTGTTAACTAGTAATAAAGTAGATTTTGAATCCAAGTATCGTCCCACAAAGATTGATTAGTTCAATTTTAAATATTCGTGACCTTAACCGAAACAAGGATAATATGATGTTTATAACTTAATTATATCTAACTTATCCTATCTATACAATTATGAATGAATTAACTAAATTAAATACAAATTACGTTGAAAGCACGTTAATGTGCTTTAATGAATGACAAACATATTAGGATCCCGAATTCCCATGCAATAATCAGTTTTAGCCGTTGATAACACGATTAAATTTGACGAATCAATGATCCTATTTTATTTAACAATCTCTTTCATGTAATGTTAAACCTACTTTTATATATGATCCAAATATATTTCTACGATGGATGCAAACAAATAAAAGTGCATGAATTTTTATGAACATTTAAAGATTATATAAGGCATAACGATATATTTCTATCCCTCATTGGACCCTATGACAATTTATCGTGTTCTGGGATTCGATCTTTGTGTTCTTGGTTTCTTTTCTACTCCAAGTGCTCTTCAAAATATGTTGTAATGTGTGTTTTTAAATTTTGGACGGCTCTAGAGTTTTAAAGACATACCAAAATTCGTTTCCATAAGAGTATTGGACCGCCCTAGGGTTTTAAAATACCCCCAAGATTTCTGTCCATAAGAGTTGTATTCAAATTAGGAAATCAGAAAATTTTCTCCAATTTGTCCTGGGCAGGTGCTTAGTAGAAATTGGGATGATCGCCTAGACATAAAATTTTGCTTCTGTTGTTGAGGTTTAGGATAACCGGGCAACCAAAAAATTCGCGAATTTTCCTTTCACTCATTTTCTTCATTCTTTCTGTCATCTTCGTCTTCCACATCAAATTATTTTAATTTTAGTGTTTCAACTTTTACTCATATGCATATTAGTCACAAACTTACATTCATTGACTAATTGATCCTTCTCTCTTTTTCAATTACTTAGAAATGGGTCAAAAACTGAAATAAGATAAAAATTAATCTAAATTAAGTAAAATTCAATATTAAAACGATACAAAAGCTTAGTAAAAATGTACTTATCAAAATCCACCTCGCAACTTAATTCAAGAACGCGATCGAAGCATTTGCTATCCATATAAGAATTCAGATTCAAGTTTGATCACACTTTGGCGCACGTGAATCTAAGTATTGTTTGGTAAGATTCTGGATCACGTTATGGCAAAAAGTAAAATTTTTATTATCTAGTTTTACTTGATTTTCCAACACCATACATATCAAATTATGTCCTTGGGGGTTACTGTTGTGATCTACGAAAGCATTCTGCAATAATTAATGAATCTAACATCATAAGCAAATGTCATGTAACAAAATGCATTAAATGAAATATAACAAAATGGGAAATTCTAAGAAAAGCAGTTGGCAAATATTCCAATATTTTTAGAGTGCAATTAATGAGAAGGGATTATGTGGAAATTAATATATACAGAAGAGGGTTGAATGGGAGTAGTCAAAGGTTGTTCGCTGAGGTTTATCAGCGTTCGTTGATGTGTTGCTTAAATTGGTTTCTTGGAAAGGTGAGATAAAAGGTATATTATAGTTTTCATTATAAAGACACTTAGAGAAATATGCGTCTCTTTTTTTACCTCTGCAAGTAATTGAAAGCTATTCCAAACCTTTCTATTCATGTTCGTGAGTCGTGTTAGGATTGGGTCTTTCTTTTCGAAAAGGTTAAGAGGAACATGTTCATTCATTTAAAATTTTAAATTTGTCTATAACATGGCCTTCTCGACACATATTTTTTGGTAGAGATTAAAATCGGATTAAAATTGAAAAAATAGCCATTATTGTTGACTTTTATTAAACGAGTGAAACCCAATAACGGCTATATTTTCAATTTTAATTGGATTTTAAACACGATCGAACACGTCCATTTTCATGGATTACTGCGAGACTTGATCCATGATATTTCATGTATGGTTAGAGATGGAACATGTTATACCATATTGAACCGTCTTTAAATTACACCTAAAAAGTACGAAGATTCGACCATGGATCGATGAAAAATTTCACCTGGTGCAGGTTTTTTGAATTTTCCATCTATTAATGAAGCTTATATCTTTCAATTTGTCTCTGTCTTTTGATCTGTTTATTGGAAGCTTTCTTTAGTTTACAATCTGCATGTTCCCTGCATGGAAATAATAATGATTATAAAAAATAAAAGAAAAAAAAAAAAATTCACTGATGCAGTGTAGATTATTTAATGGCTCTAAACAATTTTGTCCAGTCATTTCTAAATGTCTCTTGTGTAAATTAATTTCGGAACAAATTCTAAAATTTATATTTAATGTAATTTCTCTTATGGTTAAAAGGCATGTCTAGGGTTGGATACTGATTTTACACCCACCGTCGGAGATGTCTTGTATAGTTGGTAAACTATTTTAATTAACATCTTTTGATGGAGTGTTTAAGTTTGTAAGGGTGTGAAATAATTAGTCAGTTAAGAAATCTATTTTTTATATTCATTGCATAAAATCTTTCAATGTTTGTATTTGACCCGCCATCTGCATGGAAAGTACATTTATTTGGGCATCATGGCAAATTTTAATAATAGGCAACTCTTAATCAAGCCAACAATCTTCAATATATATAGTATATATATTTTTAAGTGCATGTGTTGATGTAAATTTTTAGTAAATAAAGTTAATATAAATTGACGAGGCCTATAAAATGAGTGGTTAAATTTATATAAAGTTGGTGAATTTTAAGAAATGTATAGTTAAGAACGAAATTTGATTAATTTCGCTAGTCCTTTTTTTTTTTTTTTTAGCAAGAATTGGCTATATCGAGGAAGCCTTAAATTAAGGGTGTGTTTGAGCCTTTGAGTCACATTATTTTGGAATTGTAGATTGATGGAGAATATGTGGTTGAAAAAGAAGAANATGGAAAGTACATTTATTTGGGCAGCATGGCAAATTTTAATAATAGGCAACTCTTAATCAAGCCAACAATCTTCAATATATATAGTATATATATTTTTAAGTGCATGTGTTGATGTAAATTTTTAGTAAATAAAGTTAATATAAATTGACGAGGCCTATAAAATGAGTGGTTAAATTTATATAAAGTTGGTGAATTTTAAGAAAT
>CAIGRL010306581.1:0-16003 GCA_903798325.1 Fraxinus xanthoxyloides
TATTTTATTACCTTTATAAATGATCACTTTATATACACTTGTATTTATTTAATGAAACATAAACATGAAGTATTTGATATGTTTAAAACTAATAAGAATGAAGTTGAAAATCATTTAAATAAGAAAATAAAAACTTTAAGAAATGATAGAGGAAGATAATATTTTTTTTATTGATTTTAACTCATTTTGTGATCAAGGTATAGTACATCAATGTTCCTAGGGCACTTGAACAAAAAGGCTTGATTGAAAGAAAAAATTGAAACATTATTTGAAACAATAAATGCCATGATAACTTATACTAAGTTTCCATTTAACTTGTGGGTATGAGACTTTGTTGAGTACATATAGAATATTAAATATGACCCCTTCAAAATTCACAAATGTTTCTCCTTAGAATTGTGGAAAGAAAGAAATACAACATCAAATACTTTAAAGTGTGGGTGTGTCTTACATGTTGTAAGAACTTGAACCCTAAAGAGATCAAGCTGGGCGTAGAAGGCATCAAATGTGCCTTTGTTGGATATGCTAGTATTAGAAATCATATAGAATACTAAATTTGAATACCAATGTGATAATCGAATCTAATGACGTGAAATTCTTCAAGAATTCACTACCCCCAAATTCTGAATTAAGGAAAACTCATAAAGAGATTCCTAGTTCTAGTGCAACACAAGATGAAACATCTTCTAAAAATGTTGATGAATCTCGTGAGTCTCGAAGAAGCAAAATAACTCAGATAGAAAAGACTAAAATGATCAGTTGTTTGCTTCTTTCACTTTACTTAATAGATGAAAATGAGAAGAATGTTGCTAGAAAAAATATCTTTTGTTGTAAAAGTGAAAACTGATCCTAAAATCTATAGAGGAGCTATGACTTCTAGAGATAGTATCTTTTGAAAAGATGCAATTAGAGATGAAATGAATTCAATTATGTCAAACAATATGTGGGAATCTAATCCTATTGATTATAAATGGGTGTTTAGAAGAAAATATGATATTGATGGTTCTCTTAATACCTTTAAAAACTAGATTATTAGCTAAAGGTTATCAACAAAAGGAAAGAATATATTATTTTGATACATATGCACTAGTAGCTAGAATAACATCAATTAAAATATTATTCACATTATATACATATATGACTTGTATATTCATCAAATGGATGTCAAGACAATATTTTTAAATGGGAATCTCAATGAGGAAGTTTGTATGGAATAATATGAAGGGTTTGTTCTATCCGAAAATTGACACCAGGCATGCTAGTTAGTAAAATTATTATATGATTTTTAAAACAAGCATCAAAGAAATGACATTAAAAATCTGAGGTAGAGATTATTTCATTTGATTTCGTATATAATATTGTACTTAAATGCTTGTATTCTAATTCTATGATAATCGTATAATATTTATTTGCTTATACGTCGATGACATATTGATTTTAAGTAATCATGTGGTTATATATGAAAAAACGAAGAAGTTTCTATCTTTCACATTCAAAATGAAAAACATTGGACAAGTGGATACCATTTTGAGTATCAAAGTTACAAAAACTAGGAGGGCATTTATTTAAGTAAATAAGATTATATAGAGAATGTGATTAATAAGTTAAACATTTGAACATAAAAGAGTTTAGTACCCCTCTTGATCCAAGTCCTAAATTTGTAAAGAATGATGGAAGATCTATTGCTAAATTGGAGTATGCAAGTGTTATAGGGAGTCTTATGTATGCAGTTTAGTACATAAGATCGAATATAACATTTGCAATAGTAAACTTAGTAAAATTACTAGCAACCCGAGCAACGAACATTGAAAACCATTAGGAGAGTTCTTGGTTATCTAAAGAAAACAAAAAACTTAGGTCTACAATGTTCCAGATTTTCAGCTATATGAGAAGGATTTACTAATGCTAGTTGGACGTCTAGGATTGGTGAAAATATATCTCCTTCAAGTTGGGTGTTTACTCTTGGAAAAGGTGCGATTTCTTGGAAGTCTAAGAAACAAACATGCATAACACATTCAACTATGCAATCTGTATTCATGGAATTAGTCGACATCGGGAAAGAAGCTAAATGACTTAAGGATCTTCTATATGAGAAACCTTTAGGATTGAAGAATACATCTTCAATATCTATTTTGTATGATTGTCAAGTCATATTAGCAAAAGCATACAATGAGGTATACAACGAGAAGTCTAAATATATGAGTTTAAGACATGACTACATAAAGAAATTAATTAAGAGAAGAATAATTTTTTCTAAATTATGTCAAGTCAAATGAAAATCTAGTGAAGACATTTAGTAATATCTATTTCGAGGATGGGGTCGAAACTCTTAAACTAAAAAAATCCTCCAATTATAGCTAGTCTACTTGTCATTACTAGCACAATAATTTACGGATTCAAATGGTAACAACAAGTCATTCGATAAGTGGACATTTTCAACATTAATTTCGCTAGAACCCTATCTTAATTATATAATGTTGGTTGTTACTTAAAGAGGGTTGAGCTTTAAGCTCTGAGTGAGATTCAGTACTAAGTACAAGTATCTCCAAAAGTATCAAGATTGCGAACACAAGTTAAGAAACCACCCAAAGAAATCAGCAGTTGCATGTTTCAACCAAGAAAACAGTGGATTTGTTTAACAATTTTTTTAAGATCTAGGATGACGACCTAGATCGTACAAGAAACTTCAAATATTTGAATTAGAAAGTGATTTTGTAATATTTTTTAACCAAAAACAACCACTTCAATGTCTTTAGATTTAGAGGCTTTTGTTTTGAATTAAAATCTGATTTTAATCAAAGTCAAAGTATAACAATCAATATTAACTATATCTTTCATGAGTTCCATAACTTTTCAACTACATATTTCAAAATTTTCTATCACATTTTACTGAAGATCTAATTTAAATCCCCACCAAACACCCTCTTAGTGTTTCAAAAGTACAAGATCTAAACATATTGAACTATGAAAAATGATTTTCTTGTGTCAAAAACTCAATCGAAGTTTTAATAAACTTTCAAGTGACTAGATTTTTCAAAAATAGACCTATAATTTTGGAAAATACTTAAGATCTAAAGAGGTCGAATCAAAACCAGCCATGAAAATTAATTTTCCATGGTCATTCGACCATCGAAGGTCAAAGAACAATTTACAAAGGCCCTGATACCACAATTGTACAAAAATCACACTTCGAAGATGAAGTATTTACGAACCCTCGACACGAGAATTTACAACTTCACATAACATACTCAGATTATATTGCACCCTTCTGTATCACATTAAAGCCACAAACCCAGACCCTCAAAATGATTGAAGTAATTTCTGTGGACCATAAGATCTCAACCCGTAATTCAATCATACATAATCACAAAGACTCGAAAGATTCACTCAAAATACCCAAAAATTGTCTTATCAAGAGAACATCCTAACCTCTCCAGGGAAAAAAAATAAAAATCAAACATTTGAAATGAATTAGGGAAACGGTAGAAACCTTTATTTATACTCTTAGTCATCACAATTGATCTCATATTAAGATCAGTGGTTCAGAATAACTGGCAACTAATCCATAACCTATACAATTAAAGTTGCTTTGAAACACGATTTCTACCATTTACGTTGGGCCCAAATTTTATTCTCATTCATGAAATTATCAAGAAATAGCTACGAATCCATTGGACCATAAGATGCCCATTTATCATCATAGCCAATATTGGACTGAATTGGCATCATAGCCCATTCTCGTTGCATGCTTTTGAATAAACGCGAGACCTCCGGAAAATTTTAAAAAATGCTAAGTTACTTGGAAAATACCAGGCCACACAATCCATTGTTATACCTGTTGCGAGGATCAGTTTCACTATTGCCTTCACCGAATTGAATAGAAAAAATTTTAGCCAACGACCAATGAAATTTCTCCGTGTTAATTGACCCTACCATGTTGTATAATTGAACCCAACCACCAGTAGACTACTTTCACATATTGAAAGTCAATCTCACTTGCATTTCTCTCTCTTATCTCTTGCATCCTGTCTTACAAAAACGACAACAATGGCTATCGTCGAAGGTTTTCTAGGTGCAATTCTCACTGTTTTGCTTGACAGGCTTGCCTCTGGTGAGCTGCTGAAATATCTGCGTCGTGTAGGAATCGATGCCCAGCTCAAAGAATGGCATACAACTTTGTCGATGATCCAGGCCGTGCTTACTGATGCTGAAAACAAGCAAGCAGGAAACGTAGCTGTGAAACAGTGGCTGAACGATCTGGAAGATTTGGCTTATGATCTTGAAGACTTAGTGGATGAGTTGAATACCGAAGCTCTGCAGCGCAAATTAAATGAAAATAAAGGCAGCACCAGTAAGGTAAGAAAGCTCATCCCAACCTGTTGTACTAATCTTTCTTACAATGATTTCATGTTTGATCGCGGGATTGCATCCGAGCTAAAAGAGATAAGTGGCCGGTTGGAAGCTCTATCCAAACAGATAAAAGTGCTCAGTTTAGTGGAGAATGTGAGGAAGAGGCCTTATGAAAGATTGCCAACAACATCGCTTGTCGTAGAATCGGAAGTTTATGGAAGAGAGGAGGACAGAGAGAAAATACTCGATATCTTATTGGGTGTTGAATCAAATGGTAGTCCAATATCTGTGATTCCAGTTGTGGGCATGGGAGGTGTCGGCAAAACAACTCTTGTCCAACTAGTGTACAATGATGAAAGATTGAAGGACAAGTTTGATCTTAAGGGATGGGCTTGCGTTTCAGATGAATTTAATGCTGTAAAAGTAACGAAAAACATTCTTGAGGCAGTTTCTTCTGGTGGAAAGTGTAATTACGAAAATTTTGACACGCTTCAGATCAAACTAAAGGAAAGCCTTTCAGACAAGAAATATCTGGTAGTTTTAGATGATATTTGGAATGAAAATTATGGAGATTGGGACATCCTACGCCGTCCTTTTCTTTTTGGAAAACCTGGAAGCAAAATCATCATTACAACTCGACAAGAAAGAGTGGCTAAAATCATGTCTGAAATTCCAGCATACCATTTGAACCTGTTATCAGAGGGCGATGCTATATCATTGTTAGCTCAACATGCATTTGGAGCTAAAACTTTCGATGCATATCCAGAATTAATAGATATTGGTAAGTCTGTTGTAAGAAGATGTAAGTACTTGCCCCTGGCAGTAAAGGCCCTTGGGGGGCTTCTCCGCATGGCAGTTGGTCCTAAAGAATGGGCAGAGGTCTTGAAAAGTGAGATATGGATGGCTGAAGAAAAGAGTGAAATTCTTCCTGCTCTAAAACTGAGTTATCACTATCTTCCTTCGCAATTGAAAAGATGCTTTGCTTACTGTGCTCTCTTTCCCAAGGCCTATGAGTTTGACAAGCTCCATCTAGTGTACTTTTGGATGGCGGATGGTCTTGTGCAGGAATCAAAGAAAGATATGTTAATTGAAGAAGTTGGTAGTCAATATTTTGATGAACTGTTGGCTAGATCATTCTTCCAACAATCAAGTGACAATACTTCACGCTTTGTGATGCATGACCTCTTTAATGATCTAGCTATGTTTGTTGCTAGTGATAAATGTTTGAGGATGGATGATGTGCTGAAGGAAAATCTTCCTAGTAAGATTTCTGAAAAGGTCCGTCACTTGTCATTCATGCGTCGTCGGCATGAAACTTACCCTAGATTTAATTTTCTCGACGAAGTTCAAAAATTAAGAACTTTTTTACCACTTATCAATTATAATTTTTATGATATGGGTTTACAAGATTTCTTATCCCATAGAATTTTGCTTCACCAATTACCAAATTTGTACTGCCTAAGAGTGCTATCGTTGAATGATTATTCAATATTTGAATTGCCAGATTCTATTGGTGCTTTAAGACATTTAAGATACCTAGACTTAGCTCGAACTTCACTGAAGTGGTTGCCTGAATCTGTGAGCACCCTCATCAACTTACAAGCATTGATTTTAAGAGGTTGTCAGAAACTTACCAAGTTGCCCACAAGCATGGAAAATCTTATTCATCTTCTGCATCTGGACATTTCCGATACTTGTGAATTATACGAGATGCCTCACGGAATTGCTCAATTTGCGAACGTTAACTAAGATGAGTGCAGGTAAAATTAATGGAATGAGGTTAAAGGACCTAGGCAATCTATCCTTGCTACAAGGTGATATTTCTATTGAGGAATTGCAAAATGTTGTGAATGTTCAAGATGCAAAGGATGCGAGGCTAATGTATAAGCCAAGTCTTAACAAAATAAGGTTGGCATGGAGCGTAGACTTTGATGATTCCCGGGATAAGATTTTTGAATTGGATTTGCTTAATGTATTAAAGCCCCATGAGAACTTATCAACGCTCGAAATTAAGTATTACGGGGGTGAGAATTTCTCTAATTGGATTGGTGATTCAGCATTCCTTAAGTTAGAAAAGATAAGCTTCGAATTTTGTAAAAATTGCACGACTTTGCCACCATTAGGGCAACTACCTTTGCTAAGAGACTTGACCATTCAAGGCATTAATCAAGTAAAAGTGATTGGAGCTGAATTTTATGGAAATAGAGGCAATGGAGAACTACCTTTTCTGTCACTCATTAATCTGACTTTTGAGGACATGTCTAACTGGGAGGAATGGCATGGAAAAGAAGGTGTTATCAAACTTCCTCGGCTACACAAATTGAACATAAGAAATTGTTCAAAATTGGTCAGGCTTCCAGATCTCTTACTGCCATGCCTTCGTGAATTACAAGCTAAAGAGTGTAATGAGGTGGTGCTAAATCATATGCAGAACTTGGAATCTTTAACCCAAATAGAATTGAATAAAATTTTCGGATTAACTTCAATCATCAAAGCACTTGTACAGTTCCCTTTTACACTTGAAAGTCTTTCACTTAATGAATGTGATGACCTTGTGACCCTATGGCCAAGTGATAGTACTGCATGGAACCTATTCAACCTACGAAAAGTGTATGTAAAAAGTTGTCCTAAGCTAATGTCTATTCGAGAGATTGATGTTCTTCCAAATCTTAGGGGACTTGAGATAGGAAAGTGTGAAACTCTGGAGTTGTTGCCTAATAAAATATCTTGTCTTGAAGAGTTGAATATTAGTCAATGTCCATCATTAAAGACGATGATGAAGCTACAGGATTGCAGCAGCTCGCTCAGTTATCTGTGTATTATGAATAGTTGGGTGAATTTGAATTTAACAAATTTAGTGGGCTCTGGCCATATTTACCCAAGTCTGACTAAACTAAACATATGGTCTTGCAACGGTCTAGAGTCGTTTCCCCCTGGAGGCTTGCCCACACCAAATTTAAGATACATACGGATAATGAATTGTAAACATCTCAAATCGTTACCTGATCGGATGGATCAACTTTCGGCCCTTTCATCCTTGAGCCTGTCTAATTGTGCTTCATTAGTGGAACTATTTCCCCAAGAGAATATTCCCCCAAATCTGTCTGACCTCGAAATCAGATATTGTGGGAAACTAAAGCCCCTGGGGGAGTGGGGCCTGCACAAACTCACCTCTCTCTTAAACTTCGGATTTGGTGGATATCCAGAGGTGGTTTCATTCGCTAACAATGCTGATGAAGAACACTGTGTACTTCCTCCATCTCTGATTCGGTTGACGTTGAGAGACCTGCTGAATCTGGAATCCCTATCAAAGGGCTTCCAAAGCCTCACATCTCTTCAACTATTACACATCTACAATTGCCCAAAGCTTGAGGCGTTGCCTATGGAAGACCACCTTAAAAAGCTTTTGAGCCTTTACATTGTAGGCTGCCCACTTCTTAATAAACGGTGTTCGAAGAATAAACGAGACTACTGGCCCATCATTGCTGACATTCCTGACGTCCAAATTGATTACCGTTCCATCTATGATCCATGTCCATGAATTCAATTACACAAGGTAACAGATTTTGATTTGATACCTATGAATCTCAACTTCATTTCAAGCATAGTGCTTTTCGACATTTCGTCAATTATTTTTCAAATCAGAATGTGAATTTTCTGCAGCAAATAGTGAATCTACACTTTCTGTAACAGCAATTCAAGTGTTCATGCTACTCTGTATCTTATATGTGTGCTTCTTCTCTGCAGAATAAATCCATATCAGAGCCGATGTACCAACAATCAAGTAATTGATTGGATATGGCGCTAAAATCAGCCACTCTTCTCACCTTGTATGTGTTGTATTAACAGTAAAATTCTATCAAATAGATAAAATTGGAGTGATAGTTGTTTATTCAATTAATCACCTTCAACTTGGATAGTATATGTGGTTAAATTATTAATATTTTGCTTCGATCTGCTTTAGCAAATTGGAAATGCACTGATTCGACTAACTATATGTTTATGCATTTTTGAGTTTTATGTGTGGTGTGCATTTTTAAACCTTGCTTGTAGATTGGAAGTTCTTACACCATTTGAATGAAACTAATTGTAGATTGGAAGTTCTTACACCATTTGAATGAAACTAAAATGCAGGCACTTTCTGATTACTTATAAGAACGCAAGATGGAATGAAGGTGTCTCTTCTATTAGATCTTCAAGTAAGTTTCTTTCTTGATTTACTTTCTGCATTTGCACTTTTAAGTGTTTGTGTAAAGGCCACGGTGAAATTTTATGGTAGGGTATGTGACTGAAGCCACATTCAGTTTCCTTTTTTAACTATATTAAGTTTGTTGAGCCAAATGTTATTTTATTAACTGCATCAACGCAATTAATTTATTTTACACTTGACACAACGAATATATGTTTCCTCTTTTTTGCTGGAAGCTACATCACAATAGAGATGTCTTATATCTGAAGATTTTCTTCTTCTGAATTGCAGGTGAGCACTTGATATTTGTTGCGGATTTGGTAGCTTTAATGCTCTTCTGCTATCACTCAAGTTGATGTCTCACTGTATGGCATCATATGAGCCAACAGGTAGACATGCTAATCTGGCGCTTGAGAGAGATATCCCGGCAATCATTGACAACTTCATCTCAAGACAGCTCCCATTTCCATCCTTGTCATACGACATGGTTCATTGCACTCAGTGTAGCATTGTCTGGGATGACAGGTATAATCCTCATTATGGTTTAGGATTTTGTTTTCCCCCCTCAAATCAGCATTTGTTCGTCAGATTGAGTGCACTGTTTTATATTGATTTTTTACCAAGAAATTACTTCCAGCAGTTAGCCTTGTATGTCTTGGTTAACTTTTTTATTTTTTTATTTTTTGTGTGTGTGAGTGAGCGTGTTTATATTTCTTTTTTGGTGATGCTATAGTTAATTGTGATTAATTTTTCTTGCAATGGTAATATTAGGCTTTCTGAGAGGAAGGCAAAGAAGGATGAGGGAATGAAGTATCCACAAAAGCCAAAGAGGCCTCCAAGTGCTTTTCCTTTTCTCGTATGTCACATTTGCATTTTGCTGTCTCTATCTTTCTTTCTATTTTTCTTATTGATTATCTTTTTATTCCGTTTGGCAAAAAATTAATTAGACAATTAATTTGTTCAATGTTGTTTGTGTTTTCATTTTTCTAGGAAGGGTTTAGGAAATAGTATAAGGAAAAATATCTGAACAACAAATCTATTGTTGTTGTGAGTTCATCATTTTTTTTAATACTAATTTTCACTTGGAGTGTTCATGATAATTTTTTTTATGATTTCTGGTTTTTCTTTTGGGAATAAATAATAATATAGGTTCTAAAGGTTGATGGAGATATGCGGAAGTCCACAAGTGCTGAGGTAATTATATGAAATCTAAGATATTGTTTATATTTTATTCTTCTTCTCAAGAAATCTCCTAATGTTATGAAAATTGGAAAAAACTCCCTTTGTGCAAGAGACAGATAAATGAAAGGAGAAATATGAGAAAAATGGAATACTACAACAAGAATTTGGTAATCCATCTATGAGAAGCATAGAGTTATGCACTGTTTAGTTTAGACTGCAATATTCAAAAATTTGTGCTGAACTATTTTTATAGGTTCAGGTGCTGATGATGAGTCCTTCTAGTCAAAGTCCGAGGTTATTGGTGTTGAGGACTATGAGAGCGGTGGAGATGTTAAACTATACAACTTTTTTGTACTCAAAACTTGGCAACTATGTTGACTTATTATTTTATTTTAATTAATGTAGGAGGAAGACAACGAATAACTTCTATTACAGAAAACGAGATTCTAGATTCAAGGCAAGAACCAACAAACAATCTTCATTAATTTGTGTTTCTGGCTTCAAATTTTTAAAAATTCTGAATTTAGAGTGATTTGATTGAACTGGTAAAATTAGGATTTCAAGAAGAAATATCATGTAAAAACTGGGCTTCATGTGAGTTTTATTAAATTAATAGTAAGTAATTATCAGTAATACGATTTTCCTCCTTTTTTGGTCGTTGTGAAAACTTTTAAGGTGTTTGTTCTTCTTTTCAGCTGGGGAACAAGCATCTCTTCCCTTCCATTAACTCGGGCAAAGAGAGAGGGGAAACATGTTTTAGTTTTCATTTTCGGTATACTGACTTATTTTGAGGGAAGGGATGGAAGGAGAGGAGGATTAGCGTTCGTAGACCCATGAGCAAAAAATGGCAGACCACAACAAAAATTTGGTAATTCCATCTATTAAATACTCTATTACAAAACACTATGTTCTTCACACATCCCAAGAACTAGTTTGACAAATATTTAGCGCTTGTTTGTCTCCCATTTTGGGAAAAGAAATAGAGTTTTGAATAGTATTTTTTGGAGAATATGTGATTCAAAAAGTAAAGTAATTTTATTAATTTGTGTATTGAATATTTTATTAAGTGAATATGTGATCAAGATTATTTACTGTAGCAAACAATGTTTGAGAAATGGATGACAAACAAGAGCTTAATGTGTTAAGCAAGCAACTCACATAATGTTAAATTGTTAAAGCTCCTTCCTTTATTGAAATCATCAAAGTTGAAAATGTTAGAGATAAAAAAACATTAATTTATTCGTATCTTCAAAGTACCTCTTATTTGCAAGTAGATTTATTTTTTTCTATTGACATGCCATGTATAATTTTGATGGGGTTGCTGTTTTTATTTTGCAGATTTTCATCTGATCATCCATTCTCAATACAAGTCAGTGGTTCAATTTAAGACTCATAGCTCAGTCATCTACCAAGTTGAGAAAGTTGTAAATTAAATCAGTCGGTATAAGCACGTAGGCCAATCATCTACATGGCCTACTTTGTATATATTTTGTTGCAAACTCCATGACGTGTTTTTGACACCAAATTTGACTTGCACATATTTTATGTTATTAAAAGAGTTAGAGGAAGAGGCCAAATCGAACCATCATTTAACTACATATTTTCTAAGAGCAATCAAGGCAACTAAATTTGTTAAGCTAAGCCAACATTCTGCTGAAGACAAAAAGATTATGATGAATGAGGATGATCATGTTCACATTTGAGTAAAGTTCATTTGTAGTATTATGTGACTGCCAACCATTTCAAACACTTTAGGGAACACTGTAGATGTAAAATTCTACATTACATAATCGAAGGAATTTACTTTCTTTTTTCTTAATGGATAAAGTAGGTTGTTATTGTCATTTGCTATAGTAATAGCCTAATAGGCTCTTATTGTGATATGCAGTTTCACATATTTACGTATATATGTCTATATAAGATATATGTTAAAAAATAATAATATTATTTGTACGCAGTGCTTATCTATTAGAGTCTATAGTTCTGTAGAGTAACTGCTACATTTTCCCATCAATTTAGAGTAATGATATTTGTAAGTATTGCACTACAAACAACAATCTATGCTTACCTACTAGTAGTCGATGTAGAATTATTGTAACTGCCACAATTTCTTATAAATTTAGAGCAATGGTATTTGTAGGGATTGCACTAGAAACAACAATCTATATGGCATTGCGATATCTGACATGTTCTCCTATAAAATTGAGTCATTTTAATTTATTGAAGAATGTGATGGTGACCATTGCTACGTCAAATGTTGATCATCTTTACAGCTGGCATAAATTTAGCATTCATTTTAATTGATTGAAGAATGTTGCAATAACCCATTGTCACGTGGACAATTAATGGATAAGTACTGATTACAGAAAGCATTAGAGTAATGTTATTCATCTTCATTGGGGTTACAAACACAGCCCATGTGGCGTTAATGTTGCATTAAATGATAGATGAAATTAAATAAATCATTTATTTTACCTTTCACTTAACCTATCACTTAGAGTTACCTAAACTGTGTTTGTAAGTCCACTGGGGACGAATAACATTACCCAAAGCATTATGCCTTAAAAATGGAAATTTAATCAGAAATATGAAGCTAAATGGACAAATAGGAGACCTTGCTAAAAAAATCCATTCTATCAAATATGATTCCCTATGATAGACCATATGAAAAATCAAATTTGAGGAACATTCTATGAATATCCACGAGCAAAAAGAACATGGTCATAATCAAATTCTCAAGCATTTTTTTCCCAACTTTACCTATTGAAGAAAGACCATTTTAAAATGGCACTCCAAAAACCGATTGAGTCACCATCATCCACCCAATTGTAGCTATAGATGTGAATGCCATGAAATTTTGTTCATCCTCACCACCAGATGTATCACTATGAGCACTCAAACATGATTTATCATGGTTCAAGGTCACTGCTAATGCCTTACGTCTTTCTTTATTCAAACTCTTCTTCAAGATATGACATTTATTCCTATAGTGATCGTAACCCTGACACTCATGGCATCGAACATATTGAGTTTTCTTAACGGGAGTCCTAGAGTTATTTTTCTCATGTCTATCTTTTGAGAATTTATTAGGAACTTCATTTTTTCATTCTTGAAACTTTCTTATATTTTTCATCACCTTCTGAAATTTTTTAATGAAATAAACTATTTCGTCATCCCAAAGCATCTCAATATCACTAGACTCACTCTCTTTTTCTCTAACATTATTCATAGCTATGGATTTAACCTTTTTTATGTTGAGAAACGATGAGTTCATAGGTTTGAAGGGATCCTACGAGTTCTTCTATCCTAACGGCGTATAAGTCCTTACTTTCTTCAATCACAGTGACTTTAGGTCTAAACCTTTTAGGTAGGGATCTAAGGATTTTTCTAACAATTTTCGACTTATGGATCTTTTTACCTAGGTTAAAACTCAAGTTAACTATGTTATTCAATTTCGCATAGAATTCATCGGACGATTCGTCATCCTCTAAGTATACCATTGAAAATACGTAATTCGACCTTAACAATACCTAGAGAGGGTGGTGGGTGATTATGCAGAATTAAAATTATTTAACAATTAAATAGAAACAAGTCACTAATTAATTATTTTCTAGATGGTTAATCATGCAATTCAATTATTAATATATTGAAATACCACAGTTATGTAAGTAATAAATTAACATAAGAATTGATCACGGAGAAATCTAATTGGGTGAAAACTCTGGGCATTTTGTTAGTCAACAATTTACCATAAACGATTTTTAACTTATAGTCTATCAGACTAGATGACAACACGTACTATCAGACCTCCTGACTGTAATTTCAACAGCTTTCCTAGATTCTGTGCTCCTGCACCAACTCCAGCTGCACTTTCCAAAGTTATCTTGGATTGCGCTCTCCTTCAGTAACTCCTAGCTTTGTGAAATCGTATATCTCCTGTGGATGCACGAAGAACATTGCGTTCTTCAACTACTGGAACTTCAGTCACCTTCCATTGATCTTCAAAAAACCATGAAAGATATGAAGGAAGCAGCAGTTCGGTATTTGAATTTAGGATATGATCTTTTACTCACTGCCAGGACAATTCATAATGAATAATGAAGGTTGAAATCTCAAAAGATGAAAAGAGTATGAAAAGTTAAGTGTTTGCTCAACTATCAACCTTAGAAAAACCGTTCTGTGGGATTTGGATATTTATATGTAGGTTATGGGAATGAATAGGCCGGACAAAAAGTCTTTAAAAAATGAATTAAAAAATTCTTGAATAGCAATGTATCTCGAGCGAATGGTCAGCGACAATCGAGCGATAGGTTGTCACTTGAGAGAAGGTGATATAATCCAAGATGTCGTTACAACGAGGACATGTCCGGGAAAGGATCCATTGATCATTGAAGAAGGGCCAATGACGCGATCGAAAACAAAGTGGATGAAAGAGGCTATGGCATTGGTCATTCAAGCTATGGTTGACGATATGACTATTGTGACGAAGAATAGGGCAAGTTCCATGTTGGAGTCGAGACTGGAATTGGATTGAATGACATTGATTCAAGCGGTCGAAGAAAGAGTCAAAACATTCCACTATGCGACCACATAGTGCAACAAACCATGCAGTCACATGGTGCCATACCGTGGCCTAAAAGGTCTCAATTTTTGAGACTTATGCGACTACATAGGTTAACCCTATGCGGCGCATAGGGTTAAATTTTGCAGAAAGTTTCCTTTATCGCGTTTTTCTTTATTTTGTTAAAATTCTATTAGATTACAAATTTTAATAGTTTTGGCAAGTTAATTCTGATTCTTCCTTATTTCTAGGGTTTAGTATAAATACTATTTCCATTCAATGTAAACTTTAGACTTCATTATTATTTGAGATTAAATCTTGTGAGGCTTTAAGCTTTCAACCTTATTTTCATTGAGCAAACTTCGAACTTATCAAGAATCGAATTCTTGTGGCGTTCAAACTACCGGGCTAGATTCATTGCGTTTGTGATCAAGAGGACGATTGTATTGATTGTTTGGTTCATTAATCTTGGGTCGAATCCAAAACCTAAATTAATTGCCATTCTTGGGTTGGTTCTAATCTCCTTGTGGGTTGCGTAGTTGCAATTGCTACATGGTTCTCATCAGCTGATATTAGAATAAGACTCCAATAATCAAGGTTCTATCTTTTTTTGTTTTTCTTGAGTCTTGTTTTCTTTGTGCCTCGCGTTCTTCGAGTCAGTCCTTAAATTTTTGAGCCTTGATCCACAAAAATTACAAAAGAAGAGTCAAAATTGTTTTTCAGGCTGTTTACAAGTTCAAATTCAATTTCGTTTGTTTTACTGGATTTGTAATCACAATCCAGCTTAAAAAAGCTATTATTCATCCGTAAGGTGTAAAAAATTTATTATTAATACCAAGAAATTTCCAGCAGTCCAATTTCATTCTCGAGTAAAAGAAAAGTGTCAACGTCAATTCAAGAACCACTTTCTTGAATTAAAATTAGTTTTCACTTCTATTTGTCCAATTCTTTGTTCTATTTGCCTCTCAAAGATCTCTTGAAGTACCCGTCGCTCATAACCCTGTTTGAATTCTTCGAGAATAAGATTTGGTTGAGTTCGATATTGACTTTGAAGCACTTTGGTTAAAGTATTCAGTGGGAAAAGGTAAAGTGGTGAGATTAATAGAGGAAAAAAGCCATATTGAGTGATACACAAGTGAAACACACGAGGCATATAAAAATCTTAGAATTAGGATGTCTGACAGAGACTACTCTACATCAAGCAGGAATCAAGATCAAACTAGGATGGTAAATGACATGTATCAACGGTTTGAAGGATTGTTTGGTGACATGAGGGACATGATGTAATACTTGCTGACTTACATAGGGATCTCTAGGGATATTCCTAATGTAAGGAAGCCAGGTAGGCTGGGGCATAGGATGAATATTGAGGATGAAATTGAAGCAGGAAGTGGAATGGATGAGGATGCATTGGCGGATATTGACTTGGGAAGAATACGGGGATAGAGTAGATAAGTATGGAAGAAAAGGTCAGGATCATGATGGAGATGGAGATGGAGATGATGGAAATATGGGCAACATCAAGATGGCTATTCCAACATTCAAGGGCAGAAGGGATCCAAATGCTTATTTGGAGTGGGAAAAAAATATTGAATTGATCTTCGATTGCTACAATTATTTGGAGGAAAAGAAGGTAAAAATTGCAGTCCTTGAATTTACTGATTATGCTATTACTTGTGTAACGCCCCGAGTTATGTGAACCCGAAGTGCTACATCATTCT
>CAIGRL010306610.1:0-13207 GCA_903798325.1 Fraxinus xanthoxyloides
TTCTAGTGTTCGCTCCCTGCACTAACCATTGGAATTTCCTGCTTTCAATCTATTGTAATTTCTAGCTTTCAAGCAATCAATGATCAAATTAAGTTCAATGTATTTCAATTTCATTTTGCAAGTTTTCCTTAAATTGTAATCAAATTTTCTTTTGTCCTGAAACGATCGAGAGAATGCGAAAGATAGTCTAACGGAGCAGACTACTACATCATGGTGTCCCTTTCTGTGTCAAGAAGAAAGGTAACCCATGAAACCTGGGCATAGGTCTAACCTGAAACCAATACCGACTTGGATGGTTTAGATAACTTCCAAACTGACCCAATCCAACTACTGAAATCGAACCGAACTTAACCAAACCAAATCAGTTTGGACTTTGGCCCGATAAAAAATTGCCTGCATGTTTGGTTTTGAGCGCGAATTCAACTAAATCTATTTTTTTACTTCCATAGTGTGTATCAATAAAAGATCATCCTTGATGTCGAAAAGAAAAAGGCCTCTAATACAAATACGTCTAGATTAAAATAACAAAAATAATTTTGTACATGTTAAGTGAAGAAAGATTTTTCCTCTTATTGCAAAGACATAATTAACATAAATTTAAATCAAAGGGGGATGGGCAGTAGGCACCATTCCCTAGTCCCATTCCCAAAGTTTTTCCTCTTATTGCTGGCTTCACTTTCTTCTTATCTTTTGGTAGACGACAAAAGGATTTAGATTTGATAGAAATATAATAGATTGTGTGATTTATTATTTAATTTTTTAAGAAAACTTAAAAATCAAATTTTAAAACTAGAAAAATATATAATATGTATAATCGGGTTAGGTCGGTTTCAAAGATGGGTTTGTTGTTTAACCGACCCACCACCTTAATGATTAAAAATTAACTGAACCTATTGGTTCAAACCAACCTAAGTTGGTTCGGTTTGATAGGTTTTTCGGTTCTTTTCCCCACCCCTAGTGGGAACGTGGCCTTCAAATGGTAATTAAAGAGAACAACATTGAAAGATTTTAGCCAAGGTCATCCTCAATATGGCATTATATGCAGAAGATGGATTAGCAAACTTTTAATTGAAACTGAAAAACAAGCCAATCACAGAAAAATATCGCTTAGTGTGGTAACATGTATTTCACATAATATTTTCATCGGGATCGACAGTGGGTAGTACCTGCCACAGATATCTGAGTTATGTCAATAGCGCCAACGCAGATCCATTTGGCAGTCTCGGATCCAAAAGCTACTGGGATTGACTGAGAATCACAATACAAAGATCACCAGTTCGCATGCTATATGTTTGCTTACACTAGTGACAATTGTTTATGTGAAAATTAGCAAATAAAAGGAACCTGTAGTCCCAATTGTCTGTCTCCTTCAACACTCTTGAAATCATTCACAATTCCTATACCTAGCTAAAACATAAAGATGGAAACAAAAAAAAAATGGAATCTAGTTGTATACGTCCTAATATAAGCATCAAGATGTGATAACAGATAGCATACCCCAGCTATGCTATACAGCAGGGTTAGAATAATACTGTCAGGCGTAAGGATCCCAAACAAAGCTTGACCAGCCCACCTGCCACTCAGAAATCAATACAAGGTGTGTTATGCAGAAATAAGAATTATCACATGCAAATGATAAATTTATTTTATCATATTTATAAAAACAAGTTACTTTCAGTTTTGGATTTTCGATTTTGTTGTATTGAAGAAGACCAAATTGCAGATTTGTTAAGAAACACAATTGTCCAAAAGCATTTTGACAAATCCTACTATAATATGTTGCAATTAAGTTGAGGATATCCAACCAAGGTAAACCTATATAGCTTGCTCCCAAGGCAAAATTACCAATCCATCCATTCTGCTTGAGCTGTGTAGGAACAATTGAAGTCGGTGATAATCATTAAGCATTTAAGAAATTGAACCTTTGTATTGGAGTGTGAAGGTGATGGAATTACCTTTAGAGGTGGTGCTGAATAGATGTAGGATACCAAGGAACCACCAATGGCAAGTAATAATATTACAGGAAAATTATGCCCTGCCTATGAAGTAATAAATATTAGGGAGAAATTTAGACTATATAGAATAAAAAAGACGGATATTTTGAAAACCCACCCACACATCTAATAGACCAGCCAACCCAAGGCCTCCAAGAAGCAGAAACCAGATTTGCATAATCACCTGATAATATCAATTTTTCGAAATGAACAAGCATCAGAAATAAGATCGTGATGATCATGTCCATTCAATAGAACAGCCTGAAATATTATATACCTCATTCTCAGATATTGCTCCTGAAGGAATTGGACGGTAAGGCTCATTAATAGCATCAATCTCTCTATCATACCAATCGTTCAGTGTCTAGAGATTTAAGCACAGCATACACAGTGGGAATTTTGAGGCACATATTTGTGTTGCAAAATCATCAAATTTAATTTAATCTAAGAAGTACCTGAGTGTAACCAGTAAGACAGGGGCCAGACATAATCATACATGCTACTGATTTAGCTATATCTTCCAAGCTCCAGTGGAAGTTCCCTAAGACAAAGTTTCAGTCCGACAAATCATTCCACGAATGTCAAGTGCATATAATGATGTCGTTAAGCATATGTATCAATAAAAGATCGCAAAAGCTTGCTCAATAGGGATAAAGCAGAGATGTTACTTGGGGGACTGACAAACACAATTATTCAAATTAATCAACAACTAAACCAATGGATAAGTTCATGATTTTATGAAACTATGATACAAAACAACATAATGACATTTATCAGTCCATGAAAGAGGACTGCGAGAGTTAAATTACCACCAAGAAATCACAAATGTTATCGGACTAATGATTGTCAGGCACTATACATTGGTGGAGTATAACAATATGAAAGAAAATATGCATAAAATACCAGATGCAGCAGCTCCACACACCACACCCCAAACAAGAGGAGGCCATGTAACAGGTTTCATAAGTTGAACCCGAATTTTCCACTTATCCTGTAGAAACACGTGGTGTTAAGAGTTAAAACTTTGACATTCTGATATTCTGTGGGATATCGTTTGCTTTTCCCTTTACATAATTTCAAATTCATTAAACCGTCATTTTAAATGCATATGTGCGTTCGACCATAAAGAAGATACAAAATTTTGATCATGACTCTTTCTACAAAGATGATCTTTAATTATCTGCAATTAAAAGAACCTCTATAAGTAATGCAGCATATACATAAATATTCATGATAAGAAACCAACTGATAATGCAGACCAAAATAACGAAATTCCAGCAGTAACACTTTTAGTACAACTGTAAACTTACGAGTCTGAACTATGCAAGGCTGTCACATCCAAGTTACACTTACAAAGGTAAAGTAGTTCAAGGATGGCAGTTATGGAACAAAGCATTCCTAATCCCACGATGGATTATTGTGTCAGGCCATCCATTTATGTATTTGGTAACAATCTAACGCCATATCAAATGCAAGCAGTCGTGTAAACTGCAGGTACCCCATATATCTCCAGCAAATTAGAGTCCACTTTAATAATAAAAAAAAATGTTGATATCTTTAACCTAGCTCTTCACTTGATTGACCCTCCACCACCACCACCACCACCAATTTGGAGATACGAGAAACGAGTCTTTCATTTATTTTCTCCTTATGAGTCCTGCCAAAATTTTAAAATTAACTTTCCCAAATAACAGGACACCAGAAAAATGCAGGTGAGTTGATTTCGTTAGGTAGCCAACTGCAGAAAACTATTCTAGAAGCTTCACAAGAAGGATCAAAAGCTATACAAGAAATAAAGAACTCAAATTGTCTTATTTCGATTATACAAGCATCCACCGAAAAAGGTCATCTAGTACCATCTACAACATACCAATGATTCTCTCTTAAATAGTTCTGGTAATCACGAAATTGAATATCTATCAACCCAGATCTTTTAACTTAATACATCTAAATTACTTTAAGACAAATATTACATAATTGTCTTAACCAGCATTTATATGAAATTACTTTAACATTATACTGAAGTGAGAATTGTGCCGAAGTTTTCATATTCAATGACTCGTGTTTATTGCAAGCATAAGTGAATTCAATATAGGTTCAGTACTCAAGACAACGAGTAAAGTGCATTAAACTATTAAATGTAAAGATTCAAATCTCACTGTTTCTTGCTTGGCTCCTTTAATACCAAGTATCTGATTAATGCTTGAACCACTCCCAGCTGTTGCTTCATCTGGTATATTTCAAAGATCCATTCAAACACACATTTTAGCTTAACACATTTCTTTTGTTGTTCTCTCATTTTTTCAGATAAAGATAACAATCTACTACTCCTTTCTTAGTCAAGAAACACACTGATCGAATCAAGCTCCAAAAAAACACGAACGTACAAATTTACTAAACAAAAGTTTAAAAAGGCAACAGAAAAAATCAGCGTACCTTCGTTGATATCATTCTCTGTAGCTCTAACTATAAGCCTCTGTCCTATAACCCCACATTCAAAATACATGAACATCAAATACATGTATACATGAAAATCATAATAAAAAATTGAACTAATTGAATGAATGAGCTTAGTAGCTTACTGTTGAAAGAAAGAGCAATTGGCGTTGAAGCAAACTGTGGATTCCGAGTTGGGTTAATAATTTTTGTTTTATACGATAATCTTATTGAGTAGACAGTGTTGATTGCGGTGAACGCCATGGACAGCGTTAGTTACAGCGCGGCGGATGTATGTCTGAGATGACTTTCTGTAATCCACTATGCAACTGGCTTTCGTTAAAAAATATATACGTTAAGGGTGTGTTTGGATGGTTTTCTCGTACATCCATGAATTCAATATTATAAGTTTATAACAGTTGCCATGGTACTTTGGTTGTCTTGTTCTAGTGGTGGCAATGGAGCGAATCGAGCCGGTTCGACCCATCTACCTATGAGCTCATCACTTTGACGAGCCGGGCTCAAGCTCGAACTCAAGGGCTCGGCCCACGAGCTCATGTTTTATTTATTTTAAAAAAAAAAAACATTTTCTTCAATTTTTTACAAGCCCACAATCAACTTTAGGCTCGTGGGCCGTCCCCGGCTCCACTCGGACTCGTGCTCATCCCAAAACAAGCCCGAACAGTACATGAATCGAGCTTTGACGAGTCGAACCGAAGCGCTACTCGACCCTTTTGCCACCCTATCTTCATTTTTAAAGGTGGTTAGTGGGAATTCTTTATGTAAAAGAACTTCATTTTGGTTTGATCTCTTAATGGGGTATGTAGGCAACTCATATATTTTTCGGGTACGACCATTTCCAATAATAAAATATATTTTTTCTATCCATAAATTATTTTGAGCATGCATTTGACTTATATCTTTTATTATATTATGATTTCGAGATATAACAAATGAAGATATAAGATGAGTCTCTTTAGAGAATGTGACTTCATTTTGATTTGAAGCATTATGAGGACCGATACGAATTAGCATATCACATTAGTGTTAAATTCATACTACATACTACCATATTGGTTGGAGGATGGGGATCCATATCGATAAGGATGTTAGCATTTGTAGCTGAAGAGTGGTCTTATGTCATTTAAATGGTGTAACGACTTCTATGTTCGATGTTGGCACTCTTGTTGGACCTGATAAATTTTCTAAGGTGTTATCGTTGGAGGTATATACATGTGGCCAACTATGTAGATTAACCTGAGAATCAAATTTTTGTTTTTATTATTTAATAGCAATTAAATGTTCGTTCAAGTGGGAGAATGTTAAAATAATTTCAAAAAATGTGAGCTTCCCATTTAATTGCATATTTTATATTTTATAAAACATGTTAAATGTATAGCTCATAATGATACTATTATTAAATTCAATATGTTGAGTGATCACTTAGATTTTTTTACACCTTAGTTATATATATGGTTATTCCTATATAATATGGTAATTTAAGTACGTGTGTCAGAAATATTTAAACTCTAATTAGAGTTGGAGTCGTTAATGGGATGGTTCTATAAGTTTTTATATAAAAGGTTAGCTCCCATCTCCTCTCCATAAGTTTTTTATTAGCTTACCACATTAATGGCTAATACTTTTGAGAGTAAGAGGGGAAGATCTAACTACTATTATTTACATCCAATATGTCTTTTGCAAGTATACCTCATCGAACTATGAATTTAAAGATGTGATTCTTGTTTTGATACATAATTATTAAAATACAACGTAGACACTAGCTTGGCTCTACAAACGGTAGTTAGTAGATATATTCGGTTTTCACCTAGCTCTATTTAGATGGAGTTGTAAATTCCTGAATCCTGGTCCCTTTTTTGTTCGCAGGATTTGATCTGAGTTATTTTTGAAACACCATTGACAGATTTTGACCAGCCGATAAATAGTATTTGGTGCTGATGCTACCAAAAATCGCACCTGTTGAATTCTGAATTTGACGACTGAGAATGAGCACGAACAAGATCTTCTAGTACCTGAAACAAATGCATCGAGGTTTGTCTTCGTCACTCATCTGATGCTTAAGTCAAAGAGATAATAGAGAAAGAAGATATGTGTTGAAAAATATATGTGAAAATGTACCTGAATAATGATCCAAGACCCCATATTTATAGATCTAGGTAGCAATGGACTCCTAGTAGGACTCGTCACCTTATTTTTAGGAATGACTTAAGGTAGGAGTTAGTGTTGGGTTAAAACTAGAAGTCCACATTACCTTTCCTATAGTATGTTTCAAGATAGACTTCTTACAATCCTAGGATTTCTTGGATATTGGNTTCTAGTACCTGAAACAAATGCATCGAGGTTTGTCTTCGTCACTCATCTGATGCTTAAGTCAAAGAGATAATAGAGAAAGAAGATATGTGTTGAAAAATATATGTGAAAATGTACCTGAATAATGATCCAAGACCCCATATTTATAGATCTAGGTAGCAATGGACTCCTAGTAGGACTCGTCACCTTATTTTTAGGAATGACTTAAGGTAGGAGTTAGTGTTGGGTTAAAACTAGAAGTCCACATTACCTTTCCTATAGTATGTTTCAAGATAGACTTCTTACAATCCTAGGATTTCTTGGATATTGGTAATTGGATAGGGTTAGAGTCATTATGGGGTAAGGACTATCAATGTTCGATCATAGAGTAACTTGGGAAGTTGGTTAACGCAAATGCCCGACCACCTACCCCCCGAGGACCACTAATGTGATTTTGGAGGCATCCTGGAGGGTCTATCCTCGAGGTATCGCGAGGACAATCAAGGCCCGAGGACTAGGGTCCCATAATTGAAAAAGGGAACCCCTGGAAGTCCTTCTGTTCGGGGTGTCCAGTAATGACCATATCAGGGGCCATGTCAATTCCATGGAACTGATCTACACATATATGATAAGAATATTTTTAAGGGATAATTGCAGCAGTGGACCCCATATTTTGGTGGGTCACACCCTATGTGAGTGTTATGTGAACCATTATAGATAAAAATTATGTACATATAGCATTTCTCTTAAAATATATAAGAGATCTCTATATAATAATAAATTTTCTTCCATTCTTCATTGAGTTATTTGAACTGAAAAGCCACCTAGTAATAAATATTGATGATACAACAACACAAATAATAAAGCAAATGTTGCTAATCTATTAAATGGGTTTGTTATAATTAGGATTTCTTGAAAGAAGAGAAAAAGATGTGGAAGATTATTTCCTGGTAGCGTTTAATGTTGGCCGATGTGATTTGCAATCTTTGCAAAATTATCATATTTTTCATAATATGATTTGGGAAATAAGAGAGAAAGATTCAAAGGTCAAAGGCATAATGTGTAATTGAATAGAGATGGAGGGCGAAGGTTGCAAGAAATTCGGAAGAAATTTGATTTCCCATGGGTTTGCAAATTTGGGGTGGATGGAAAAGAAGAAAGTGAAAATGAGTTTTAATTTTAATTATTTGATTTTTGATATTTTATTAAAAAAAATGTAAAGTTATCATTTTAACCTTTTAAAATTAGTTAAGATTATTGTCAAGTTCAATTTTAGTCAATTAACGGTTAAATTAATAGAAATCACTCATTTGAACTTTAGCTGCAACATTTCGAAAGGTTGGTACCGTGGATGGTATTAATGAAAGGTTGTACAAAATCTGCTATTTAATAAAAGATTTGGTACCACTGCTGCAATTATTCCTATTTAAAATGTCAAAAGATTTTGGGAAAATTGCAACTGCAATCCTAGATTTTTTCCTTTTTTGCAAAATGCACATCAACCTTCAATTTGTGCCAATATATGTCCCAAACTTTGAGAAACTCACAAATGCAGTCCAAAATGGCGGAAAACATTAGTTCCACTGTCAGAATTTGAGGTCAAAATTTGCCTTTTTCATTTTTGAGATCAACACGGTGGAACTAACGTTTTCCGTTATTTTGGACTACATCTGCGAGTTTCTCAAATGCTAAGGATATGTGCTAGCACAAACTGAAAGTTAAAATAAAGTCTGCAAAAACGCAAAGATTTGAACTTGCAGCTACAATTTTCCCAAAGATTTTTGTCGTTTCGTTTCATGTATATATATACTACAGTTATTACTAAATCTTTGATTTGATTTCAACATATTTCAATCGAATCCGAATATTTAGTAGTTAACAACAAGTGGACTTTGTCTGTAATTAATGCCCCTATTGCTGATATCACAAACTTATTTCCAGATTTTGTTAGTAGGAATTTCGGTTTTTCAAATTGAAATTGATTAGGAAGGGGACAACCGACAAAGGGTAGATATGTTTGATTGAACACTTTTAATTAACCTTTTTCCTTTAAATATGGACGAATGTGTCATATTTTTTTCACTTATAAAGAAATTTTTATTTATTTGGACAGCAAAATAAAGATAAGTAAATCCCCAAAATAATTTAATGCCTACATTTGGGAAGAATTTATAATCAATTGAATATATAAATATATAAAATTTATTGATGGATAAGTTAATAGTACTTGCTCGTCCACTAAAATGTGTGAGTGAAAATGAAATTTGACTATTATATTTTATATATTTTACCGAAAGGAGGCAATAAATTTCCCACATATGCTTCGACCATAAGCACTCTACTCGGTACAATGGTAATCACATCAATTGTAATTGATGCATATTTTTAAGGAAAGAATGTATTTTGAATACTGATGTGATTAAAAATATGTGATTAAAAAAGAACAAAAAGTTTTGAATTTGTATCTAATATTATTTTATTAAATATTGAGTCGTTAAAAATGAGTATTGAGAAAATGTATTTTTTTTAAGAATGAGGATCAAACATACACTAATTTAGAAAGATCTTTTACTCCCCGTGTTTTAACTTTTCTGAGAACAAGTGTGAATAAAATTTCAATCGAATAAAGTGCCATTTCAACATTTCTTTGTGATTTAACGATCACGTAACACTATAGTAGTTTAAAATATTTGGGTTAGGATATATTTGGGATAATTTATGCTTCAACTTTTACTCTCAATTCTTGGCTTTTTAAGAAAATCACATTGAATCCATTTTTTCTAAAGTTCTTTTAACTAACTTATCTTCCATAAAAAGAACAAATATGTTATATATACATAATTTTCTACGTTTTTTTTACATTGCAGTACGTGATAACACATCAACATTTGCCAACACACATTGTCAACAATCATGTCAAATGGAGAGTGTACAAATGATATTTTCCTAGAAAGAAACACCCCTAAAAAATTATTCAATATACCGAAAACTAACTTCTTAATTTTAAATACAGCTTTTGATATTACCGTGTGAGTAAAATTAATGGGTAAGCTATTGTAAGCTATGCATATCCATTTAATAGTCTATGTCACATTTTTCAATTAGAATGCATTAATTTATAGAAGAATGGGGTACACTTCCACTCATTCAGAAAAAAAAAAAAAAGAATTGCTCCCATAAAAGCCCATTTGTCCATTTTCAGTTTCTTCTTTCTGATCAATCTATTCTGCCAACTCTCTCTTCAAAAATCTCCTTTAAGACTTTTGTTTGATTTTCCACAAGCACAATCATTTCATAATTTCTACTTCTTATTCTTTTTGAATAAAGTGAAGTTATTTTTTCACCTAATTCATTCATCTTTTTATCCAGTCAAAACCCATTATTTTCATGGATCTGGCTAGTCTCTGTTTTCTGTAAACTCTTGTTCACTACAGAAAAATGGCCTCTGAAAAACCCAGTTCCAAAGGCCAAGCATGGTGAGTTCAAATTTTGATCTTACAATCTTTGCATAAATTCAGAGATTTGTTTGTTAATTTTCTATGATGAATTTTGATGGGCATTTGATTCAGGTTTTGCACTACAAATTTGCCGAGTGATATTATAATCGAAGTTGATGGCATGACTTTTCATCTCCACAAGGTCAGTTTTCAGTTTTCTATTGAATCTTTGAGAACACCAATTTTCACTACAACAATTTTTTGAATGAATTTTCAGTTTCCATTGATGTCAAAAAGTAGAAAGCTTCGCGAGCTGATAACAGAGCAAGAGATGAACCCAAAATTCAGAAGCACTGGAATCCAAAACGCCTCTGTAAAAAAACAGAAAAATGATCAGAAAGAAATCCAAGAAGAAGAAGAAAATGACTTCCACATTACACTACCAGATTTCCCGTGCGGCTCTGAATCCTTTGAAACCGCCGCAAAATTCTGTTACGGCTTAAAAATTGATCTGTCAGCCTCCAACGCCGCCCCTCTTCGCTGTGCCGGAGAATACTTAGAAATGACAGAAGAGTATTCTGAGGACAACCTGATTTCCAAAACCGAAAGATTTCTCACTCAATTTGTGTTCAAAAACATCAAAAATTCTGTCATTACCTTAAAAACCTGTGAAAAGCTAATGCCTTTAGCTGAAAATCTTAGCATTGTTGAGAGATGCATCGAAGCGATTGCTTCTAGAGCTGAATTCTCAGATCCATCCCTATTTGGATGGCCTGTGAGTGGTCGAGATGATGAAAATTTGAAGAGAGTAAGTACTAATGGAAAGGATTCTTGGTTTGATAAGCTCGGGCTATTGAGTTTACCCTTTTTCAAAAGATTGATTTTTGTGATGAAATCTTCGAATCTGAGTTCGGAAATCATTGATTCCTGTTTGATTTCCTACGCAAAGGAATACATTCCTGGAATTTCGCGTACAAACCGGAAGCCATCAGCATCGCCATCCAAGGCGGTGTCCGAGGATGAGCAAAGGGAGATTCTGGAGACAGTAATTTCTAATTTTCCATTACAGAAAACCACATTCTCATCTTCAGGTACGACTCGATTTTTATTTGGATTACTACGAACAGCAAATATATTGAAGGCTTCGGAGGCTTGTCGGGCAGCATTGGAGAAGAAAATTGGATGGCAATTGGAAGAAGCAACTTTGGACGATCTTCTTATTCCAAGTTTTTCATACTTAAATGAAACATTATACGATGTTGATTGTGTTGAGAGAATTTTAGAACACTTTCTACAAGGATTAGAAGAGAGATCCTTAAACAGAATTGAAGTTAAAGACGAGAATAGTAACTTCCGATCAGCAGCATTAATGCTGGCTGGTAAATTGATTGATGGGTACTTGTCAGAAATTGCTTCTGATGTTAATTTGCAGCCCGAAAAATTCTGTCAGCTTGCTGTTTCCCTGCCGGAGTATGCCAGACTATTCGATGATGGTCTTTATAGGGCCGTTGATGTTTACCTTAAGGTAAATTTGTTCTCAAATTCACAAACATGGTACATTTCGACTGAACATGCATCCTTTGGGAAATTTCTTGCATCTGTTATTTGTGCAGGCACATCCATTGACAATGGAGGCAGAAAGGGAAAAAATATATGGAATTTTGGATTGCCGGAAGCTGACATTAGAGGCATGCACTCATGCCGCCCAAAACGAGCGGCTTCCGCTTAGAGCAGTGGTTCAGGTACTCTTTTTTGAGCAGCTTCAGCTGCGGCATGCCATTGGCGGCACTCATCTAGCAGCTGAAGCCAGTCCTACTGGAGGAGGAGAGGAGGATGACGAGTTGATTGCGATGGCTCATGAACAGGAGGGGAGCAGGCCGTGGAGGTCGGTGGTGTGTGAGAATCAGGTGCTGAAGCAGGATATGGATAGCATGAGGACGCGAGTGAACCAATTGGAGAGAGAGTGCTCGGCCATGAGAAGGACCATTGATAAGATGGTTCCGCCTGCGACGGTGGAGAGAGGCAGGCAGCGGAGGACGTCCCTCAAGAAAATATTTGGGTGTAAATTCAACAGTGAAGTATGCTATTCACATGAGCCGGGCAGAAAAGGCCCTAGCCACCGCCGTGATCAATAATCCGTGATAAATAATCCAAATTAATTTGGTTGTTATTGTTGCATCTTTTTTGGTTGTCGTTAATAAACTCGTCAAATCATTCATGTAGCTTCATTTATGGGAATGTAATAATTATGAATTTTTAATTGAAACATGTTTGCGTGTATTAGTGCTAATTGAGGCATTTAAAATCTAAAAAAGCTACCATAAAAAGTCTCCGAAAATAATACTTTTTATTTTGATTCTTTATTTTAATTTTTAGTTTTTCCAGAAAAAATATTTATTGTTTTTAGTCAATTTTTATTATTGTATTTTTTAGATCTTTCTTGTAACATAGTTGATCGGATGTAAGTCTTAATCAACTTTAATTTGAAGAGACTTCTTTTTACAAATACAATTGTAATCGGTATAGTTAGCAAAGTTTTATAAACAATATAAATATTTGGAAAACAACTATTCAATGTCTTCAAATATTGAAGCACTACAATTGCTCTCGTTGCTTGATTTGGTATATAGCATCTCAAGACATGCACTTTAAACATTAACAATCTCCATTAATGTTTGAACGCCCATTATTTTTCAGATTTTTTTTAAGATTCATAAAAAACTTCAACAAATTGGAAAAAGTTGCATACCTTAATCTCTACAAATTAAACAAAAACTCAAATGTTTTTTCATATTGTTCAAATTTAGAAATGGCAAAAAACCCCGTCCCGACCCGCCCCGCCCCGACCCGAATGGGGAGAAAAAAAACCTGCCCCGACGAGTTGGCGGCCCGCCCCGAACCCGCCCCGGTATAAAAAAAAATTTAATTTTAAAACTTATCAATTAAAAACTCAAAATACACAAATCTCTTAACTTTAGACCATTGTTAAATTATTATTTATTATACTTCCAAATAATTACAATATAATTC
>CAIGRL010306627.1:0-14062 GCA_903798325.1 Fraxinus xanthoxyloides
TCCCTCCTAAATTTATTTGGTCTCACTCACTTATAGTTGATATTCATTTCAATTCTATGACAGAAATTTGACAACAGTAGAGTAGAAATGGTCCAAAAATTCAGATGGAGCATTTTAAAACAATCTTGCTACATGTACATCCTGATTTACACCCTAACTTCCTGAGTTACACTTGACATAATTTCACACTATCTTTCACATCTCACACATTTAATTCAACCATCACAATCTCGCTGCATCGCCAATCTGTCAAAAAGAATGTCGAAGTACATGCACAAATAGCTTAATTGATATTAAAATATAACAAAATTATATTTTTTCGTGTAATAAATTATAATAATCGTGAACTCCAATAATGATAAATAACGTCATTGTAAATGGTTTCTGTACATTAGTCTATTACAATTTACGAATGACATAATTTGTCTAAAACCTCATTAGAAGTTTTATAGTGCCAATTATTGCATTTCTTATTTAATAATAAATAATAAGAATGGAAGATTTATCATTCTTAGTTACTCTTAATATGGATTATACTATATGATCATGATATATAATATAAGAGAACTATCACGCTAAAAAATATAATGAAAAACAATCATGGTAAGACAGGTAAAATCAACAGAAGCGGTTTCTGAATTTTACATCTGATAATGCAAATAGAAGAATCTGTATATGATTCAAGCTCAATGGATAGCATGAAAACACTGAGGCCAAATGTTCAAATGCTTCAAGAAAACTAGGAAAAAGATGAGCAACAACACACACAAAAAAGCGGGACATTGCCAAAAGATGGAAGCTCCTCAGTGGAAACAAACGGGAAGGTCTATTGGACCCTTCATACATTGATCTTCGTCGATACATAATTCACTATGGTGAAATGGCTCAAGCAGCTTACGACAACTTCAATTCTGAGAAGGAATCATCAAGGTATGCAGGAAGTTACAGATATGCAAAGAATGACCTCTTCACTAAGGTCGGGATTGACATAGGAAATGCATTCAAATACTGTGCAACCAAATACTTTTATGTTCACAATCGATGTCCCAGAGGCGTTTCTTGTAAGGTCATTGTCAAGAGAAGCATGGAGTAGGACTCCATCTGGATAGGTTACGTTGCTTTGGCAACAGATGAAGAAAAATCGGTGTTAGGACGGAGAGACGTCCTGATCGCCTGGAGAGGAACAATTAGGCCATTGGGATGGGTGAATGATTTTGAATTTGGATTGGTTCCGGCACCAGAAATCTTTGGAAAAAATGGTGACCCTAAAGTGCATTGCGGCTGGTACTCCACCTAAACTTCAAACGATCCAAAATCGCCCTTTAATAAGACCAGTGAGAGACAACAGGTAAAACTTCATGCCATATTCACTAACAAGCTAGGAGTTAAAAAATCTACAAATTGTACAACATGGATGGGAACAGACGGTAGGAAGTACTTGATTTTCATCTTTTTTTTAGCAAGGAAACAAAAATTTTCTCTTGGTTTGTTATGGCTGATGAAAAATTGGATGGGGCATTTTCTTTTAAGCATTTTGAAAACAGTTTTTGGCAAAAAATTATTTCACTATGAAGAAATATTATATTCCACCCTACTTCCCTTTCTTCTTTTTTCTCTCTATCAAAAACAACAGAAAACCCATGCATGCCATTTTGTCTCCTAAATGCACCACAAGAGCTGAAAAGCTAAAATTAGCCATTTCTTGTATTGTTTTCCAGGTTCTACCGAGGTTAGAGGACTGGTTGAAGAATACAAGGATGTAGAAATCAGCTTAACTATTAACAGCTTGGGAGCAGCAGTTTCTACCCTAAATGCAGTTGATATTGTTACCAATGGATACAACAGGCCTCAAGACATGCCTCACAAGGCTTGTCCTGTAACAGCCTTCGTTTTTGCCATTCCATAGGTGGGAGACAATAACTTTCTCAATACCTTCTCTAATCTTCAAAGTCTTCGAGTTCTGTGTATAAGGAATGCCCAAGATGATGTTCCAACCTACCCACTGATAAATTACACAGATGTTGGTGAAGAGTTGCCCATTGACACCAATGAATCAAACTACTTGAAACTCCTGGTAATTTGAGCAGTTCACTAGCTTGGAGACTTATTTGCATGGAGTTGCAGGAATGCAAGGGAGCGAAGGGGGATTCAAACTGGAAGTTAAACATACGAATGGCTTGAAAGACGAGTACTGTCTTCCAGTTTCATGGTGGTGTGAGAAGAACAAAGGTATGGTGCAGCAGATAGATAGATCCTGGACGTTGATGGATCATAAAATGATGTTTATTTTTTATTCATAAAGGTCCGAGTACTGGAATAAAAAATATCCAATAAATATCAAAAGAAGAGACGAGCACAGAAATCGCTAGCATCACAGCAACAATTCTTAATCCTAACCGTGTACAATATCTGTGTTGGGTTTTAATAACATTCTGTGTCACTGTAAAGGATGTTTACATATTCTTCAGAACAAGTTTTTTATGCTTAACGAATCCATCTTGAGTAAATTTTGGAAGCAGCATGTAATTTTCCATGAATTGCTGAACAGTTAGGCAGGAACATCTTCCACATGTACACATTTGAGGACCTGAGTATTTCTGAGGTAGAAAACTCATTATCTTTTAAATTTGGTCTGGACAAAATGTGGTGATTTATAAGAAGAATCTCAACTTTCAGCTTTGCAACACAGAGTGCTTGCAGTTCAGCATTTTCAATTATAAATAAAATTGGGTTGATCTTATAGAGCTTGCGTCACAGTTCATCAACAATTTATACTACATCCACCTTTATCTTGTAATATAAGAGATAAGGGAAAGGGAAAGGGAAAGGGAAAATGAGCATATATTGTATACCTTCAATTACACAAGTGTAAATTAACAAATTATAAACAGTAACACCAAGTTTACAGATCGACTAAACAATTCCTCTTTAACATGTTAATCATTTCTCTGCTAATCAAAAAATCAACTCCCATATGGTAGTCAAATTTCAAAGAATCATACACGCTTACTAATTTTTTTTTTAGAGCAAACATTTTCAGTCAGCTACATTTGTACAAAAATTTTGATGACAAATTAGCCTCCAAGAATTTTGATGACATGGAATGAATTTCAAAGCAGTTCAAGGCATTCGTTAGTTGGCAGCAAAGGAAAGCTATTATAACATCACAGAGTAATGAATAATGAGAATGGGATACTTTCTCAAGACAGTGAAAATCAATTCCTTTTCATAATATATGCAGTACTATTTCAAACAGCATGACACTGTTAAAGAATTTCAATTTCTTGACTAGACTAGTACATCAACAGAGAAAATGTGTAACCAACAATCCTCTCCACATATTCTTAGCAACAACATCAACTTAAATGAAATGGTAATAATCCATCTATTTGGCCTTTGGCAATTGTGAAATCACGTCAAATCCTGTATAATCAAACGTTAGGGGAGCTCACCACTGAACCTACTGCTTAAGTGAAGCTTCAATACGTTGAATGAGCTGGTCAGCAGCCATTGCACCCTCCTGCAAATTGATTTTATTTATTCTTTAAATAGAAAAAGAAAAACAGCTCAACATGCTTAAGAATGTCAACCATCTTGGAACTTGACCATGCTGATTGATTTGGTCATTCCTTTTTACCAACGTACCTACATGGTGCTAGATATCAATGTAGTTAGAAATCAATTCCTTTTTTGGTACAGGTTGGGTATTTTACAGTGTCTCTTGAATGAAACTAAAACATTTTAGGCTAACCCAGTAGGGAAGCTAGATACTGAGTTGTATAAGCCATTGGCCAGTTGAATCAAATAACTGGTTGTTCTCATGAAACGTTGATTATATTATGACCCACAATATTATTCAAAAAGGGAGAAAAATCACAATTGCGGGCTGCCACAGTCCTTGCCCTTTGTGGGGGGTGTAAAGTGGACTTGAACCTGGTTAGACACAACTTTGGAAGGCCTTGAATGGAAATGTGGGGACTGCTATGAAGACATAATATAGAAGGACCGAAAAGGAAATCACGCCCAAGTTAATCTTCTAATTAAATGTGAATTAAGCATTAGAAGAGGTTCAATCAAAGAAAATCAATTACTTACAAAGCGGTCGCATGGTTTCCCATCCTTAAACAAAATGAAAGTTGGCAATGCCTGTATGTCGTACTTGTTTGCAATGATAGGGTACTTCTCGGTGTCTACTTTCACTACTTGGATTTTATCGCTCATTGAATCACTGACTTGTTCTAGAATAGGAACCATAAACTGGCAAGGACCACACCTACAAAATGAAAATGCTATTAGATTATTTATAGATTCAACAATGGATTTTCCTACCCTCATTCCTGTCGCCTAAGAAACTACAACTTCACAAAACTAAAACCAGAGCTCGAAAAGTACTCTTGAGATTTAAGAGAAAATTCCAGTTAGGTACAAACTGATCAATTGAGCTAGAACAATTAAAAAAGATCTGAACAACACTCCTCCTTTTGTAGGGGAAAGCCTAGGGCTGAAATAAAAAAATTAATAGCTTACCAAGTGGCATAAAAATCAACCAATACTGGTTTATCAGCATTTTCCAATAAATCATCAAAGGTAGAAAATGTCTGCTTCTTGGCCTCAACCTGACAGGAAAACAGGCAAAATGTTATTTACCTAAGAGACTTACAGCTGGATAAAGATAGCTCAAAAAAGAAAAAAATAACTAAGTCGGAAAATCTCATTTCAGCCAATTATGCTGCAGTACACGGCACTGTAATTGTAAGAAAACTTTTTCTCCATAAAGCATCTCTCTTAACTTCATAAAAAGGTCTTGAACTACGCATCCAACAACAATTTCTGCACTCACTTAATTCTCAAATACCCATCATTTTCTTTGAAACTGTTTTGACCTAGTTGTGCGGCACTATAAAGCCGGTAAAGCACAGGTTACGAGCGATACCAAACTCAAGGTCTAGTTGGATATGAAGCTCAAACTTACCCTAGAGTCTCACTAAAGTTGTAAGTATGCACCCAATATGATGTCAAACCACGTTCAATTTCCTAGATATTGGTCACGTGTTTTTAAAGCTGAATGGATATTATTAAACAACTCAGGCACTGAATTATACAAAATGCAAATGGTGCATTGTTATTTCTATTAAAAAGATTTCATTAGTTCAATTGAAATCACAAGAAGAATCCAAAAGGAAAACATTATAGATTCCAAGGTTATAATTTTATTATAGAATCCAAACTCCATGCTTCGGGCTATTTTTCTACCAACCTCCCCTTTCAAATTTTCCCTCTTCCTTTAAATAGTCATGAGTCACAGCTGAGCCATATTTACCATGAATTGTAAAAATGTGAAGCCCAGGCATGAATCTTAAATTTATTGATTTAAAATAAAGCCAAAAATTCGAACTCGTGTAACAAAAATTCTAATAAAAAAAATTACCAGACCCGAGAGATTATAGAAAACTTAACGAAGATAATCTAACTACACCATACTGAACATCCATTTGACTTTAATTCATAAAACCCACAAACAAAATCCAGAAAAAATTCATAAATTCTTTCCCTTTTTTCACAAATGAGCTGAGAAAAAACAAAAGTAATTACCAGGGGAAGATTTTTCCGGCCGGGCTTGGATACGAGCCTTTGGTTTCGAATTGTTAAGGCACGAAGCTCCTTTGGTAATTGAAGGGAGGACAAGTGGCAAAGCTTTATTGATGAATGTATTGATGATGAAGAGGATACGGTGACGTTTCTGGGGACTACAGCCGTCGCTACTGAAATCGCCATTGTTTTCAATCGAATGGGAGAGAGGCCAAGAATTAGGAGATAATATCAACATGCGGGGCGATTTGCGCAAGAGGAGAAAGGCTCACAATAAGGCCGTGTTTGGTAGCTGAATTTTATGTTGCAAACTGGAATCTACTTATGCGTTATTACGTCAAAGGCATGTTTGACGTAGATTGTTTGAAAATAAATTTTTTGCTTAGAAAAAATTATGAGTTCATATGCAAAGTTATTTATATTAAAAGAACTTGTGTGTTAAAAATAAGTTTGAAGAAAAATGACTTTTAAATCATCTCTACCAAACATGAGCCAATGAGGGCGTTCCATATTTATAGGGGATTGTGTGACGATGATTTCTTATGAGTGAGCGATTGAAGTGAACATTGAGGCTCACGGTCTCAAAGATTGATAGTCTTGTCATAGCTATCTGACTAAGTCGTACCACAACTGATGGTCTCTCCACCAGAAAAATAATAGACATAATAAAATGTATTGGCTGGCCTAGGAAAAATTGGGTAAATCAAAGGACAAATACGATATCAACTTCGAGATTTATCTATATTCAAATATATTTCATATTGCCCCTTTGTGCACGTTACTTGCAAATGTGATAGCTTATATTTATGGTGTCGTATCATTCAAAAGATGTGAATTACTTCAAAAGAGCTTGTGTTGAGGAGCGCTTTGTGCATTAGATAGCGAGATTGCGAGATTTGTATTTCATTAATAAAAATCATAATATGTTCAATAAAAAGTCAAAATGAATGCTTTCGACATAAATAAGGTTTCCCTGCTAGGATTCTTGTTCTTGATCACGAATTGTTTTCTGATGTGCGGTGCTGATCCTACAGATGGAATCACCGATTTGCCCTTGATGGAAGATCGTTTCGTAATCTAAAGGCTGTTTAATGTACCACTCGAAGAGAGGTACAGTTATGAAAATGGGGTTCGTCGGCTATGGGTTTATGCCGATGATAAGTCTCATGATCCCAATAACTTCACCCAGCCATGTACTGAAGTTTGTATACATGTGAGCTAGCTTCACATATTGTACGCATCTTATTTCCATTTTCGTGCATCCTAGTTTAGCCCTATACATGTTACATACAACTTGTAGGGACATGACTACTCGTCCGGAGTGTGGCAATTTGAAGGCTATGGCTTCATCCCAAACGGAACCTTCGGTGTTGACATTTTATTTATTTATTTATTTATTAATGGTGAACAAAAATCTGAGACAAAAGATAGAGGGCTTGGAGACTTGTATATCAAATGTTAATCATATGATCAGTCATAAATATGTTGAAATGTTTCGACTCATGTTGATGCTAGCGAAATATGCTAAAAGCTATTTTGTTGAAGACCAAGTTTATATAAGGCCCCTTTTGATTATTATTATTGTAGAATGATAATGAAAAATGCAGTCGTTATGAGGCCCACACAATAGATAAAAATTCAAATTGATGACTTGATGTGATGGATAACGGTCGTATTTTTCATTTTTATGGATGAAAAATGAGAAACAAACGGGGGCTAAATAAATCTGGTCATCTAAGATAACCTAAGCTTTTAGACAAGTTGATTCACATGGTATCGCAACTTGAAAAGTTCATACAGACAATCTGATTTGTATAAAGCTCAAAAGAGCAATTGAATTTCAAGAGTGATCTTCTCAAACAAGTGATCAATTTATAGGGAGAGGGGAATGTTAAAGGTAAAATTCCACATTGAATCTCCATAAATGGGCCGAGACAAGTTGATCTCCAAAATAGGTCAAGAAAAGCCAATTCTCTATTCCCTCGCCCTCAAGGTCATTCACTCGGTCCATGAAGAGCGATAATATTATTAAGAATGAAAAACAATCAATGCAATGCCAACCAAATTCGAGGGTGCGCTCCCAAAATCCTGGCAAGCTTCTTGCAAAATCTCTCCACTAATTCATTACAATAAATTTCTAGATTCCATCCCATAAATCTATACTTTCCCATGCTCATAACGAAAGGACACAACTTAAATAGAACCATTTCTCTTCACAATTTGACATATCGTTACAATTCTTCTCGTTGTTGTTCACAGAGCTAGACCGGCCGTTAATTCTACCGTGTGACAACATATTAGTCACGGGTGGAACCCTTATTTGAGTTTTTGTATTATAAAAACCAAAATATCATATTACATCTAATAGAATAAATAATTGCTTCTGGACATAAAGTGGCCAAACATATAAATCCAACTGCATATGTTCCATAACAGTGATTTTTTTTATTTTTTTATTTTTTTTTTGTGACAGATTTATTTGGGATCACTAGTAAATATTCACAAGACTAGTCTTTGTTTCATACTATAAAAGAATATTCCTTGGTAAGTATTACTTTTTATGGAAAATAAAATCAGGTAGGCTGTGCTTGTGAAGACTTTAGTGTTGCAATAATTTCACACTCTCTTCCGAAGGTGACCGTTACAAACTGATTTTAAGAGTGAGTTATGTAGTTTCAACAATACTTCGATTTATTTATTTATTTTTGGTACATGAAGTGGAAAGCGCTCCAGATTTTCTGAAGCTATCAAAGAAATCTTGTGTTAGTTTTGTAGCGGGATAAAAAGTTTAGAATCGACTATATGAATCCTTCACGACTCAATTCTCAAGTCTTTGATTGTTTATCAAGTAATGAAATATTCTTAAGCCGTCGTTTTCCTGACTCCATTCTTAGGCCCTGTTTGATAGGGTTTATTTTCCATGGAAAAAGGAAATTATTTTCTATTTTCCAAGTTATTGCATGTTTGATTGGCCAAAAATTCATTGGAATTGGTTTTCGTTCTTAAGCCCCACGTGACGAACACCAAAAGATCCAAAATCTCAATATTTTTCAGGTGGAAAATTATACCAATCAAATACAATTAATTGACAATTATCAGTAAAACAAGTTCTAGGCAATTCCTTGAAATTCAATTTTTTTCCACCCAAATTCCATTCTTGCAATCAAACGGACCCGTATTGATTAGAATAATTTAGTCATAATGCAACCTACCTACTTTCATTATTTAAACATGCCCAATGCATTTGGTTTACTTGCATTCGATGAAAAGCATGGATTTTTCCAACAAAAATGTGAGCTTTCTTGTAGTATTCTTGATTGCTGCTCACTTTTTTCTGCTATGCTGTGCTGATCCTACAGATGGGTTCACCAATGTGCCATTAACAGAAGAAAATTTCGAAATCCAAAGGCCATATGATATACCCCTTGAAGAGAGATACAGCTTCGTAAATGGAACTCACCGGCTATGGGTTTATGCAGACGATAAGCCACACGATCCCAACAGCCACACACAGCCACGAACAGAAATCAGGATACGTGTAAGAATTCACGTCTTGTTTTCTGCTATTGGTACCGGCCTCATTAGGAGTACTAACACGTAATCTCAACTATTAGTTTATAAATAAGAACTTTTAATGTTTCAAATTCAGAGAAGTGTTCTATTACATTCTTTCGAAGGTCAATATTACCTTAGATGGCGTACACATGTTACATAAGACGTCATTTCGTGCTATGATTTTACTATGAGTTCCATCTTTCCTTGGCAGGGCCTTGATTACTATTCTGGTGTATGGCAATTTGAAGGCCATGCCTTTGTGCCGAATGGAACTTCTGGTGCCACAATTTTGCAAATTCATGGTGCATCCCATGGGGCGACGACGATAATATTAAGAATCTACAATGGAGACATGAGATACTACAGCGGTCAAGTGGTGGCAACCGACCTGTACGATAAATGGTTTCGGGTTAATCTGATACACGACGTCAATGGAGGGAAGTTGACATTATTTCTCGATGGTGTACAGAAATTTGAGACGAAAGATCAAGGGCCAGGGGACTTATATTTCAAGTGTGGAGTATATGCTGCACCAGCAAATATCAGTTACTATATGGAATCAAGGTGGAGAGAGATCAAAATCTACAAGAAGAGCTAATAAATCAAATCTCATTTGAAGCAATGATCAATTTCGCAGCTTTACTTTGTTGTTAAATCAAGGGTAGCTATACAAGTTGAGATAAAATCTTCGCCGTCTAAACAAATACATATCTGTTGAACAACTCTGTCTAAAAGTTTAAGGTTTTAGAGCGATTATATTTCCTCTTCTAAACTCTCCCTCACGTGCATGAAAGTTTCTAAAATGAGTGTAGACGAGACTTCGATGCAGGAAACTTTGAACGCGACACACGATGCAACCGATGAACAAGCATTCAGATAAATGTTGCAAAAATGAATAAAGAATTTTGTCCTTAAAATCATTATCCCAATTACAACTGCAAAAGAAGAAATAAATCCACCAAAGGCCAAACAAGCAAAAGGAAAACAATTTTTTTTTTCCATTGTTTCACTCTCTTTTACTGTAAACGAGTTCGAGACATTAATGAAAAGAAATAGTACACTACAAAAATACAAGCAACCGAAAAAACAAATCAAGTAATAGGAACTATATTCTGTCTAATAATCTGTTGTCTGAAAACACACCTAAGAACCACAAGGTAGGCAGCACAATCTTCCAATCTGAGTGAAAATGCGTTGCAGTGGATTTGGATCATCATCTTTTTCTAAAGGTGATACTTGTAATGGTACCTCGGGAGGTAGATGCCGGTGGAATGCATTGACTGCAGCTCCTACACCATCCTCATTCTCAATTAATGCTGCTATTTCCGTTGCTCGAGATTTCACCTGCCAGAAAAGGTTCACAATATTAATCTAGCAATGCAATAACATCATTTTTTTTCCTATTATAAAGTTAAGTCGTAGAGCCTGTGCGGAGTCCGTATGCAGGTCGACCTTTCATCAATTAAATAGTGTTTTTCTTATTAAGGGGACTATAAATCTTGTATTTTCTTAATGAGATTTTATTGCTCTAGGGGTTTCTAATTCTCAACACAGTTTCAATTTTATACAGGTGACATTGCACTAGCTCTTCTTCTTCTTCTTCAGAGGTTTACTTAAACAGTATACAGAGAGCATTACAGGTGCACGCGTGGCATGCATCTGTCATGCTGCCAGTACAGATCCCCTGTACAGGTAGCATTTCTCTGCAAAAATTTGGTATGCATTGACATTTAGGGCACAAGATAAATGGCAATCAGATTTTTACCTCTGGCTGGAGCATGAACCTTATTGCTTCTGAAAGAGCTTCAACACTGAGCTGAGATATAGGAATCGGAGTAGGTCCTAGCCCTCTCTGGTGAATTCTCTCTCCCCAGAAAAACTGATCTCCGAAGAATGGAACTATAGTTGTTGGACACTGCATTGAATAAAGCAGGCCGAGATTTAATATCAAATGAAGTAATTCAGTCATTCAATTCACCTCTTATCACTCAGTATTCCCCAATAATTATGTCTGCGCCAAGGGCAAAAAATGTGAAGGAAATTACCCCAGCTTTTAGTCCTGTTGCTGTAGTTCCAGCACCACCATGATGAACCTGCACAAATGTATTCCCGATCCCAGTGAGACATCAGAATCTTAAAAATGCTAATCCGTCTACTTCAATACACAACTGCCTTCTATTTTATAACAAAGGAAGCACTTTTTCTATTTCACTGTTCTCTCCCCACTCAAAAAGATAAATAAATCTAAAGGTAGCTTTGAACTCACCACCGCTGAACACAGGGGAAACAACCAGTCATGAGGGCAATCCACAAGAAGGAAAACATCATCAGGAATCTCTGTATCTGCAATCCAAATTTGAAACAGACGTTCCTCAGAGAAATACCTCTAGAACCCTTTTTATGCTCTTATGGTGTTGGGAGTTGTGTTTCATTCCCTTGCTATATGAGAGTTAATTTTGCAATTATGATAAAGAATTTCAACGATACCAAGAAGCAAAAAGAGGCAGAAAGATAAAAAGATGAACAAAAAATACTTACAATCACCAAGATCTCCCCACCCTCGACCAATTATTCCTCTCTGTCCTGTATTCTTTAATGCCTCCAAAATGATATTAGTAATTTTCTTTGAATCCTCAAGCGGCTTAAAAATCAAATAAACACCAGTATCAATAAATGTTCCAACCAAAAAGTTTCAAGTGCAAAACATTAAGGTACACATCTTTTTGTATAATGAAATCACGATTAATGGCATTTAACATAATTCTTCAGAAAAAAGGATCTTCGCGATCTCTTTCATCTTTGGCTGATTGCATTGCAAATTGTGACCTTACATATTTGAAAGGACATCGTATTGAGTCAAACTGGTTTGTATGGGATAAGTGCATAAAATTTGAGAGCAAGTGCAGCATAGGTTCAGATTAACTAATGCCAACAGCTGCAAAAAGCTTCTTCTATTATATAAAAGCAAATTAATTCATGCTTTTATTTTCTGTTCTTCAACACTGGTGAACATAAATCATTCAAAAATCACCAACTTGGTTCATATATGAAATTCAAAATTTAAGGTCAAAATGATGACTATGTGCAGCAAGATATGCCTACTACAAAAGAGATTCACACTAGTAAAGAAACAAGATTGTATTAGGGCAACAATGCTGTCACATTCTTCTTTTTGTTTTTTCGTGTGATTTCGGATGTCCTTGGTCTGAATCCCCATTACCCTCAATCATCGCAAGAATGTAAAGAAAAGATTGTTTAAAAGTCATTAAAATATCAAAACGAAAAATGTACGTATAAGTTTAAATGAGAAGAGCATAGAGTTGACACTCATACCATGCTCCCAAATCCAATATAAATAGGTTTGGGTCCCTTCTGGATCCACTGAACAAATTCTTCAGGAGGTTGATATTTTGACCCGAGATTTAAAAAACAATAACCAACAACATCAACCAGAGGGCCCCAATCTGCACATTGCTTAAATGCAATTAGTCCTTCAATAAGATTTTGATAAAAAAGCATCAACAAAAACTCAACTTTTTGTGGCATGTTTGGTTTACAATACTGGATAGGAGTGACAGTATTAAATAAGAAGTATAAGCTAAAATCTTGGTCATAGTAGTATCCAGTGCCGCCCAGTACTACTTACTAAACATGTGGTTTATGCAGATAAAAGATTATTTATAAAAGACAAGGTTTAACTTTCATCCATGACAAAATTAACCAATATTGACTTATTTAGAACATAAATATCATTAACTAATTCAAACAATGTTAAGCTCTAAAGATGTACTTGCCTTCTGGCTTGGACACAACATGGGGACTCCACATATAGCCTGTTGGCAGATGAGATATTGACCCATGATATTTGCTGAAGTATGCAATAGGGGGAAGCTTCAGCTTCTTTTTCCTAAAGTCATTAATATACCCCCTTATGCCCCACCATATTAGTAAATCCACAAGAATGTATGAAAGCTGGATCAATAAAGAAATATTAAGGATCATTTTCTTTTATGAAATCCATATAAAGTTTTATATCTAAATTGCAAAATTAAGAAAAGTCAGCAGACAACTTAAAACATACCCAGTATCCTGCACTTTGAGGTACATGTGCGAATGGGTGAGGAAATGCATATGTGGGCCTGCCTATTCAAGACACGTGTAAGAATTTATAATTTTTTTCTTTTCTTCAGCTAAAGAGTACATACAGTATATAACCAATAAATGGCCAAATAAATACAGCAAATATTTTGAACTCGAGAAATAAACTTATCTACACAAACCTTTTGTTATATTATAGAGCAAAAAACCACTCCTCGAAACATCAAATACATGTTTGCTATTTTGATCGTTTTTCAAAAGGAAATGTAGAAGAATTATAATTTTTGATGAATATTTTTTATTTATTTATTTGTTTTCATACAATACAACTCAATATTAGTTCAATTACTTAGAAGGGTAAGTGAGACAGAGGACTGAGAAACATAAACAGAAATGAAACTGTAAACTCACGTCCAAGGCATTGTGAAGAAAATATGCAAGGGCACTTCAAGAGATTCAGCAACATGTGCATGTCCTGACAACAATTTGGAAATATTAGAAGTAAAATGCTAATGCTTCCTAACAACAAAGGATGGACAGTCTTTATTATAATTTTACCAAAATTTTGAAATGTTTGAATGGAGAAACATTAAAATAACTAACCATAAGCAGGAGGGTTTGCAATAATTGCTTGAGCCCTGAATGGTTCACCACTTTCTGCATCAGGTTCTGTGCAGGCTGGAAGGAGAGATTCAATTATGGCTTTTATTTGCTTTCTTTGTACAGATATTTCTCCAGGAGCAGATGGTATAAGACCTTTATTTCTGGCCATATCTACAATAGAATATATACACTCAAAGAAGTGCCCCATCATTGATGA
>CAIGRL010306675.1:0-17445 GCA_903798325.1 Fraxinus xanthoxyloides
TTTTTTTTTTTTTTTGTTGAACAATCAATTCAGATTTCAAAAGGGGTGGAATGATAGAGATTTTAGTAAGATGAAGCTCTTGCTTCTTAGTTTTCGGCCCATAGATTGGTGTTATGCAGTTAGGGAGTAATTTAGCTTCAGTTACAATGAATTAATCTGTTCTTTTCTACTTTTTAGAGGCTGGAGAGAGAGAGAGAGAGAGAGAGAGAGAGAGTTCTAACTTACCTCGGAATGAAGTTTTTCCATTGGCATCCATTCTCCAGGAGCTCATGGATCAGTAAGCACAGCAGCCACTGATGATCCAGCATCCTTCTCTAATTGCAGGAGCTGCTGATTATGAGCTTCCCTATCAACTTCTGACCTTCCATCGATCTCTTTATCTGCAAGATATCTGGACCTAATCACGTCAACGGCATTTAAATGGGATACTCAGATCCCATTAAACTCAAAAACTACAGATCATTCCTCCGTCCATCCATTTACTTGATTATGTTATCCATTAGCTACTATATATCATGACTCCAGACAATCATTAATAATGAATCTGGGTATGTACAAGTAAAAACGTAAGATCATGGTCAAATTGGAGCCTCATTCCATAAACTTAAATTCAGTTACTTATGAGTGTTTCACATGGTTTGCTTAATCTAAAAAGGAAGTGAAATGCCACAAATTTCACTCAATAAAATGGCACATGCAGGGAAAGAACTTGTTAAAATGACAGGAGCTCTTCTCAAAGGATGCAGGTTTGGCAATCTACATTACTTGATCAGTATTGGTTTGACTATATCAGTCAATCAACAATTTCTATACAATTTCCAGAAGCATTGAATGGGCGAAGGTGAAATATATATGTCTTCACAGAATTAAGTATTTGTACACGGTGGAAATTTGCATCAACTGAAAACGGGTGGAATTCAGAGCTCTCAAGATGGGTCAGATTAGGTGGAAGAAGGTGGAGTTCACAGGCATGCAGTAAAAAATGAGGTAGCCTGTCTTTCCAAAAGAAGTCTGCTAGTAGGATCTGGAATATATCCACTCAGTGAAATTTTCACCATGAAATGAGAGAAATTGAAGAGCCTAACATTGAGTTGATCGATTTGTTAAGAAACTTAAAAGTGTTTCTTTAAATACTCTAAGGTACACACACAGCATTTTAGATTTTAGTTTTCTTTGAATACACATTTTGTGGGACCCGTTACTCCTCTTATTATAATCTCCTACCTTATAATGAGATTATAATGAAACCCGAACACACACAAATGCTGAATATGTAGACTTCATCACCTGCCAATGTCAAGCCATAAACTAATTTGCCACGTAAGCAAAGTCCTAAGACAGTTCAAGTAGTTACCAGAACCTATCAAGAACCACCAATTGATGTCCCTGAAATGATTCAAAATCTAGGAAACGAGATATACGCGGAAATCTGAACTCAATTTGATTATGTTTTAGTTCACTATTCTCTGTATGTAACTACAGAAGTGAGGCCATTTATGATTTAACTACTAATCTTGGAGCAGATAGCACATAAACTACAATTTATACCTGTTATTTGTCATTACCAATCCACAAGAACACACTGAATAAAAGAGATAAGCCCACAATTCTTAGCCACCACAATTAACTGAAAACAAATTACAGCAGCATTAATTCGATAAATGAGATAAGAGTTACGCACCGAGTTGCACCGAAATTGAAGCCTTTCCACCAGAGCCTGATGCATCGTAACCAAACTCATAACCACTAGGACCATCAACCTCATCTCCTCTCATCATTTTACCTGATGCAAAACCATCATCTCCATCGCCCTCCTCCTCATCATACTCCTCTTCATAATACTCCCTCACTCTCCCCTTCCCCAACCCTACGCCTCTCGACCCCGGGGGAGGCGGCAACCCCAAATGCTGATTCTGAGCATCACGATTATACTGATTACTTATTCCATAATCATTGACATGATATCTGGGTCCGATGGGCCCACCCAAAATGCTTTGAACGGGCAACAGAAAATAGAATTCCTTGGCGCCAATTTGGATGAGGTCCTGAGAATCAAGTTTGACGGGAGGGCTGCCCGGGAGATGGAGAACGCCCTCTACATAACAGCCATTTTTCCCTAGCACCTCGAGGGCAAAGCACCGCAGTTGGAAGTCGTAGAAAATGCGGGCATGTTGGCGGCTGATATTCATTCCGCCTCCCAAGGAGAAGAGATCAAGGTCGACAGAAGATTTCTTGGAATTACGACCCAAGATTATGGAGTATGTCTGCATGTAGTACTCGAAGTCCTCTCCCTGTAGCTTTGCAAACCCTGCTTCCACGTCGCTGCTCTCCATTTTCTTGATTTTCTTTAATCTGGATTCAGACCTCTATGGCTCTATCGGGGAATGAAAATATGCAATGAAAGGCTTCAGAAAATATGTGCGGGATTATGGAATTGGCTCATTCAACCTCCAATAAATATTTAGATAAAAAGTTATATTTTTAATAGATTTTAATAAAAATTAATACAATGTGATTTAAAAATTGTAAATATCATAAAATGTGGAATTAAAATTAAGCGGTAATTTTAAATTGGATTTAAATCCACTTCTTGTGTGGAATGAGCGACTTTTTTTTTTATTTTTTTGGAGGAATCCTTTAATTTTAATTATGAGAATTGAGAAATGTATAATTATTCCAATTGAATCTATTAGTTATTTATAGTAATATTTTTAGATGTGACACGGTTTTAAATTTTTTCCAACTTGCAAAAGTATAAATATTGTATTTTGTATGTGTGCTCAAGACCCAGGTTGAAGAAGTTTGTAGAATAAATGTAAATGTACAACATTGATTGACAATAATGTTTGATAACCATGTGTTGTCAAAATCTTAGTATGTTATGTAGAATTTTTTTTTTTAAAAAATTGATGAATATAATGATATTAAATAGGATGTTGTCAACCAATATTGTACATGTTGTAAAAATCAGATATCAGATACAAGGAACTACTAGTTATATGGCTTAATTTATAAGCTAGAAATAAAAAGAGACATTTTTTTTATTTTTTATTTTTTTGCATTTTTAGAGTGGTCCTCGTCGTTATACGGGTGGGATGAATATAACATTAGTCATATAATGTAACAATTCTACATGATGTGACGTTAGAGACAAACGTCACGTGATGTAACAATTTTGAATTATGATTACATTGCAACAACTTTGTTTGAAATGACTCCAAGTGCTTGTTCTAAAATTTTATCATCTTTTTTACTGATCAACCTTTAATTTTAACCTTGTATTACATGAGATTCACATATTTTATTAACTTTCAACTACATATTTCATCAACTTTTATCAAAAGTTTGGTCAAACCCATAAAAATGTAAGAAGTTATTTGAAATACATGATGCCAGAGGTAACCTCTGCAAAAAGTTCACATGCATGAAATAAGAAATTTATTCATACCATAGCACATAATTTCACACATTGCTCATAATTCATGATGAAAAATGAGCCAGCTACAAGAAAGGTAAATACTGATTAACTCCAAGATCTATGACAACAAAAATAGCCTCAAAATTCCAATTCAAGTTTTCCTCTCATATAATATCAGTAAGAAGCCTTGAATGAAGTAGCTGAATTTATCCCAGAATTGAATAAAGTGGCAGGTGTGCGTGTATTTGGCTCAAACCAGCCAATCTTCTCCACGAGTTTCTCGATTTGATTGCCTATTGCATAGGCCACACCCGAGACAGCAATAGCCATTGTAGCATGGTACAACATTGTTTTGATATATTCACCAAGGATTTTGCTGTTTGTATAGAAGAAAATCCGCTAGAAGGAGCGACTGAAATGATGTGGAGAGAAAAAGATTGAATGAAAATGTTGATTGTGTTCAAAATTGGCAAATAATAGAGTGTTACATGACATCATGTAAACATTTATGTCAACCTCGATATACATGTAGCAAGATCTATTCACTAAACGTTTACCCTCCTTTACAATCAGCCTTTGCAATTGCCAGAAGAATGATGCGTACAAGAGAAGCTGCTGCAATTGCTACAAGCTTGAAATCTTCATCATCGCTTTTCTCGAATGCAAAGCCGTAAACTACAGGAGGGATTAGACAGAACACAAGGAACGATAGTATGGTAAAACTGAAATGGAGTAAGAAGTTCTCTCTTCAACCAATCAGTTTTTGATATCTATCAGTTTCATGATCAAAGTCCTATACACGACAGTCGTTCTTCATGTCCCTTGACCCTTAGCTGCATATTTCGTGTAAATTTTTGGGTATGAAGAAACAGAATTATGTCGTTCACATATTAAAAAAAAATGATGCCAATATATATTATATATACATATATAGTACCATGGCAAACACTTCACATGCTAGAAAAGGCATTTTTAAATTTATTCATACATCGACGTAATTTCGTATACGATGCTCATAGTTCACATAATACAAGACCAAGTTAACTACAGAAAGGGAAATTCGGATAAACAACATAATAAATGATCCTAAACAGACAACAACAAACTAAAACAGCCACAAGTTCTTACTCTAATTCGATTCTCGTGACATCAAGAATAAGCCAAGAATGGAGTGGCAGAATTTATCCCGGAATTGAACAAAGTGGCAGGTGTAGGTGTGCTTGGCTCAAACCAGCCAAATTTCTCAACGAGTATCTTGATTAGATCTCCCATTGCATAGGCAACACCAGAAACAGCAACTGCATTGCTAACATAGTACGAAATTGTTTTGAAGTATGCAATAAATCTGTGCTCCCCTTTACAATAAGCCTTTCCAATTGAAAGTAGAATTATGCATATAAGAGAAGCCACTGCAACTGCTATAATCGTGTAATCTTTATTGCCAGTCTTCTCAAATGCCAAGCCGTAAACTGCAGGAGGGATTAGGCCAGATAGAAGGAATGATAGAATGGCAAAAGTGAAATGGAATAGGAAGTTCTCTCTCTTGCCAATTAGCTCTTGGTATCTATCTGTTTGTTCATTTGACTCTGGTTCTGGACACTCATTCTTCATGTCCCTCAGCTGCAAATTTCACGAAAGTTTGACGATTAAGGAGATAAAAATATGTCAATGGGAAAATGTTCCCATAAAGTATGAACACAAGACAATACTATGGTACTCGACAAAATATTCTCGTAACTTCAGTTGAAGGCTTGCCTCGTTACAAAGTGGTTAAAGACCTAGAATGCTAATTCTAACAGGCCTTTCATAGTTCTTATGTTAGACCATGCAAGCAATTCCACCACACAAACTACTCAATATTTAGCACCTGTTTGAGCCCCATTTTTTAGGGGAAATGTGTTTTGAAATAATTTTTTTTTTTTTAGAATATTCGGTTAACAAATAGGAAAAAGTTTTAGATTTACGTGTAAAAATTACGTTATGGAAAAATGTGGCTCAAACAAAGGCTTACTAAAACAAAACAATCCCCATAGAAAATATAATTACTCACATTATGAGCAATAATGAATACTCCACTTATCACATTCGCCAATGCAAGAGCAACAATGTTCACTGCAACAAGAGTAACGTGTAAAAAAATCTATATTTTTTAGAAAGATCAATAACTACTTGATCTACAGATTACGGTTGTAAATATTTACAGCGAAGTACTTACTTGTGGCAGTTTCAGAAGCAGCTGCAGATGACACTAAACTTAAGCTTGTGATTGATTCCACTAAACCTCCATAAACAACACTCTTTAGAATTTCTAATGATTTCGAACCAGGTTCCAAGTATCCTGGCTCTGGAGGCCCTCCGTGAGGAGAGACTAAAATTTCAGGACCAGCTCCTGCGATACGTATTGATAACTATTAAATGAAATAATTATCAAGAAAACTAATTTCCTAGTGTAATTACCTTCGCAATTTCAGATTTAGTATATAATTTGATCCTGTTTCATTTCACTATCTGGTTTCCAGCATATGGTGTCTAATGATATGTCTTCCAAGTGTCAGTAAAACTTTTAAAAATTAAAATATAGGCAAATTACTCTTCGCATTCTGATAAAGTCCAGAGAATTGAATTGTGTTTTAATTTATTTCGAGCCTTTAGCATATTAAGAAGAAGGATTTCTTCTTGTTCTTCCTTAGGTGGATTCCTTCGGGTGACGAGTTTGATCTTTGAGTGCCTGTGTTTGTGTTGCCTCCTTATTATTCCCTACCATTCCGTTGCCTAGTTGTTCTATATTGGTTGCTGTTTACCTGGTTCCGCTCCGAAATCAACTATGTGATCTCCATCCGAGTTGGATCCTCCTTTTGGAGGAACTTGTGGATGCTTTCCAAGTTTATTGGGCCCACCTGTCGAATCAGCTGCAAATTCCACGAATGATGGAGTTCCATACGGTGGACGAGGACGAGCATTTAGGCGAATTAGTGCTTCTTTATCGTCTTCCTCCACTTTTTCACCGTCATCACTATCTGTGAAAACATGTTGAATATGGAATATTTTAAGCAATCTTCTAATTTGTCAAGTGACACAAAATACATGGATTACGTGTAATATCTTGGACATATAGAAAATTGATAAGACTAAAAATTTATTGAATATTAAATTGTTTGGTCGACTGGTCGACCTGTCAACCGATTGGCCAAGCTAATTACAAAAATATATACTAATATTATAAACCCCTGTTCGGCCACCATTATTTCATATTATTTCCCATGAATTCAGCATTGTCAACTCACTTTCGTTGTCACATCTGTACACACACGTTTGCTCATCTACTCGCAGTACAATCAATGTCACGCATGATAAATATCAAGAGTCATTGATTTTGTAAAGGGCACATATACCCTCATTTATCAAAACTATTAACGTTGCAAAAGTGAGACAATATTGTCTTTTTATGCATTTGGATTAGTTTTAGCAAATATACTAGTCGAACATATGACATTAATAATTGTACTTTCTATGTCACTGTTACGATATAACATATTGTGTTAAAAATGAGGAACAAATTAGTGAAATTTAATGGCAATTTATGGGTCCAAACAGGAGACAAATTAACAAAATCGTCCTTATATTTAAAAAAAAAAAAAAGTTCTAATTTTTTTTTTATATTTATTTTTTCCTTTTTTACTATGGGAGAGTGTAAATTCAGAATAAGTAAAAACCTGGTGCTTGAGAGGAGGAGGGATTTTCGTTTTCTCCTCCTGGTAGCTGATGAGAATCCTGCTCACTTTCAATTCCTCCTCGCTTCCCAAAAATCCAGAACAGATCAAAAACCCTCCCTGCTCAACTTAGAAGTGTCAAAACATATTGCACTCCTCAATATGTTTGAGAAGAAAAACACTATTTTAAATGCGTTTTGCATCTTAAAAATTCAGATGCTCATTGTCCTAACATTTTGCACTCTAAATTTAGGTACCTTTCTTCACTATGGTTTCACCCTTATCATTCGGGGCCGGGGGAGCACCTGACGCAACTTGTGTGTCTCCAGGTTCTTCTTTACTTCCAAAACATCGGAAAGGATTCAGGGTATTCCCTACTCTCAAATAACAAAACGCAGTTTCAAAATTTTATCCCAAGTAAAAATAAATAGAATCAGCTTTTATATATAGAGATGCAAGTGCATGGGAAATGAGAAAATATTATACCTGAAGGAATGAAAATGCTGAAGCATGATAAACATCCTAACAATCCCGTTGGTTTGGGATCAGGATCCTGAATTCGAGGTTTCTTCCTACGAAGAATAACTCTGGTAACCTGAGAACTGCAATTAGGACAGTATATATTGTGTGTATGCATTTTCCCAACTGCACTCTCGAATTCGAGCTCTAGGATTTCCTCTTCATTTTCTTCTACTAAATCAATCCTTACACGTCCTTTGCTTGAACCCTCTGAACTCATAATTCCTTCCTTTTGTGATGATCCCGAAAGTGGAGCATCCAAAATAAGTGTCTTGTTTATGACAGAATTTAGAATCTTTGGAATATCGTCGACACCCACCACACCTGGATTTTTCTCCAAAAGAGACCATTCAATTCCAGTATCTGCAAACAAAACATCACTCAAAAAATTAATTTGTGAAATTTGTATCCCGAGTATTTTGGTATGAATAAATTTGATCCGTTTCTAAGAGATTAAGCTTTTAGATAGAATATTTAACACTAGGAAATAATTACTAGTCCTACTACTTTTATCTATTATCAGAATTCTGGTTGTATATACTGACCTCTATTGCCAAAATTGAAAGATCTTTGATGAAAATTATCGACCCAAGAATTTCTAATTTTGTAGGTCCAAATGCAGTGTCGACATTTCCACATTCCTTCAGTCACAAGGAAGATTTGTTTCCAATTTTACAAACTATTAAATCCCAAAAAAATTACATTGTCATAAGGTATGCTTAAGAATATATACGTTTGTATATATCTAGACTAAGCACGTGACAACCATGTATCGTATTCTTACAAAAATAATGGCTCAAGCGCCGATAACTACATAAAGGAGACAACTACGGCATGCAATGGTTATTGTGAAATTAATTTGGTCGTCTTAGTTTAGTCTACCATTCTATCTTGTAACACGTTTTAGCAAAATCTCGTCACTCTTATGAATGGGAGTTTCTTACAAGTTATTCTTTTCTTAATTTATTGTTACTTTCTTGTTACGAAAAAAATAATAATAATAATAATAATAGACTAACTAAGAAATTAATTTTAATAACATATTTCATCAAATCTATAACTGTTTAACTTTTATCAAAATTTACTAAAAATTTAATTTTAATCTCCACTAAATAGGGACAAAATTACAATAAATTTGAATTTCGATAATATGCTAATTTTAAAAATTCTTCGATGATCCTACGCTAGTCGAATCTACAAATTATTTGTCATCTCGAAACTTATTTCGAGAACTACATTATGGGCATATCAAATAGTCCAAACATATATCGAAAATAATTAAAAATATATTAAATGTGAGTCTGAAAGAAAAACGTCTAATTCACATTCTTTTTATAGAAAACTCAATTACTTCATTAACATTTATTATTTTTGCGATACAAATTTTTCAATGTAATTATCATCATTTTATTAGGAGATTTTATATAGAATATGACATCAAAAAATTTCAAAATTTTACATCCAAAAAAGTCATATCCCATATAAATTTTCGAATGCAAATTACATGAAGTATAATTTTTTTAAACGTAAATTTTCGAANAGAACTACATTATGGGCATATCAAATAGTCCAAACATATATCGAAAATAATTAAAAATATATTAAATGTGAGTCTGAAAGAAAAACGTCTAATTCACATTCTTTTTATAGAAAACTCAATTACTTCATTAACATTTATTATTTTTGCGATACAAATTTTTCAATGTAATTATCATCATTTTATTAGGAGATTTTATATAGAATATGACATCAAAAAATTTCAAAATTTTACATCCAAAAAAGTCATATCCCATATAAATTTTCGAATGCAAATTACATGAAGTATAATTTTTTTAAACGTAAATTTTCGAATGTAAAATTTCTCACAACTTTTTTACAAGTTCAATTGTGTCTCCTTAATTTTAAAATGCTGCATCCATCCCTGCTGAGAAGTTTGACATAGATCTAATTTAAGGTATTATCTCTAAACTCTCTAGTGAATGGATATCAGACTTATGTTTTTCTTGATTCTAATATGTTACATTTTCTTTAAGAGCTTCATTTTTTCTTAAGAAAAGCAGCCACTACATGTTTGACATGCGTTAACCTGCCATTAGAGATGGTACACATATATTTATTCAAATGCTATCTTCGACGTCCCTCTCACATATGCATGTTATATTCATATTATTCGTCAAATCGGGGACATGTTACAAATTTTCAAATAAGTGAGAGCGAAACTTGAAAGAAGATCTTCACTTGACTCTAATACCATGTTAATAACTTCATCTAAACAGAGGGTTAGAGTGTTTGGGCAATATTTATGTTAGTAAGAAATAAAAATAAAAATAATAAAATTAAATAAATAAATGAAAATATGTAGCTGGTTTACCTGCATTCTCATCCAAGTAGACACTCTTCTTAGCCTCCTCGTCATTGTTATGTCCTTTCATCTCATGACTACTTTCATGATCAGTAATGATCGTATCGTTTATCGTACTGTTGTCTTGACGGAAAGTCGTCCCTCCTCCTGAAAGAGCCTCGTCCACCAGGTGTATTACTTCCATCTTACCCTCAGCACCACCAAAAAATACTCACCTGACCTTTTGTTTTCTCTTAAAGCTGAGAGAATGGCCAATTTAGGTTAGCCTCCAAGTCCTCTATATATTTGAAATTCGTGTTTATAAATTAATACTTGACATTTTTAATTTTTTAATAAGGAGCGCTCAAAACGTGGCCAACAGGATTTACTGGTTCAATCTTCACAGACAAGTTTTCAGGTCAATTATTCACATTTAAAAAAAAAAAAACTTAAATTCCATGTTACTCTACCTGTCAAATCCTGATTTTATTAATTTCAAGACTGTGCTCGTAGACTTTCAGATTATATTATTTGTTAAATACTAGACAAAATCCTAGTTACTGGTTGTAACAAATTTTCTGCATTAGTTGTCTCTTAATAATGCGAACATTCTGAAAATGTATAAGCAGAAGCTTCAGCAATGATCTGGGCTTGCCTAATGCGATTTATCTTTTTTTGTGGTTTGCAAGCTACTGCATATAGAGCGAGATTTGCAGCAATGATCTGGGCTTGTCTAGTGCGATTTATCTTTTCTGTGTGGTTTGCAACTACTGCATATGGAGCGAGATTTATCCAGTACGTACTTACGAGTAGCAGTTGCGAGTTCCTACGTCAACAAAAAATAATAATAATAAGGATGGTAATAATTCTTTTATTTAAATAATAATATTGGGCAGAAGCAAGTTGATTTAAGTATATCACGTTCACAAACTGGCAATGACCGACTTGATCAAGTCAAGATTTACTTTAGAAAAATATGTTCATTAAGAATGAACAAATTTTAAATATTTGTCATTCTAAGATACAACAATAACTTCTTCCCGGGATTTAAGATATTCTTAATATATAGTTGGGCGTCTCGTGAATTTTTTTATTGAATCAGAATATTTTTCAATTTAAGACAGCTTTGCTAGCTTAGAAATTAGAACGAAGTCGAATAAATGTTTTTTTCAGCACAATTATCACTTTAATATACATGAATTAAGAGGGGTGCTAAATGTACGTATATGGGTATCAGAGAAATTTACATTAACGAAAATAATGATCGTCGGAGAATTAAAATATATGTTTCCTAAGGGTAAAATTGTCAACTGGGGACCCAAATGTGGTAAAATTTAAAGATTGAGAGTGAGGTAGACAAAATATTTAGGTTGGAGACATCCTTGCTATATTTTTAACTAGTTGGGGGCCATTTGTAATATTTCTGATAACAGGGTAGTCCAATTAATACAAGTAGAAATTACATTTAACCATATTTTTTAAATTCCAATTCAAAATCAAGTTTAGGATTCATTTATATAAAAATTGGGTGATAATTACATATTTTAATATTAATTATAAATTATAAATTAATTCATATATTCACACCCTATCTCATCTAAACCTTAAATCATTTTATCCCTTCCCTTCCCTCTCCTCTCTCTACCATCTTCCTGATGCATGGACCACTACCACCACCACCACTGTCGGAGACCACCTCCAAGAGCTGCCGCTCTTTGTCGTGAAGCCATTTCGCTCTGTTGTCTCCCGTTTCTTTCTTTGTCTCACACCACGCCATTGCCACTCTCTTCGATGTAGGGATGACAAAAAAGTATGTGGGCTCAGACGGCGCGGGCTCGGTGACACCGAGCCGGGCCAGCCCGGGTTATTCTTGAAAAAAAAAAGTGAAAAGTGAATTTCTACCAGCTACAACAGGCAGAAGAAGAAAAAAAAAAGAGTCGGCTCGGCCCGCAAAGACTCAAGCCCAAAGCTCGGGTCGAGCATCATTTTTTGGCCGGGCTCGCCTTGGGCCCAAAAAAGCTCGGTTCGAGCTTTTTTTTTTTGCTCGAACTCGACTCGTTGACATAGCTACTTCGATGTGTTACATAAAGAATCCACACTACTAATTTGAGAGCCTATTGTGGTGGCGCTTTCAGATCGTTGTTGTGTGGCAGTGATTTGAGCATCATAGCGGTGTTCAAAACGACACTTTGAGATTGTGAGTTTCTGTTGCTCAGCAGTGTTTATGTTTCTATTTGTGAGTTTCAAATTATGAGATGGTATTAGTGAGGTAGTATTAACTTTTTGGCTTCTGTTTCTGTTTATGTTTGTGAGTTTCAGAGTATGAAGTGCTGTTGGTGGTGGTGATATGACTTTTTGGTTTCTATTTGTGAGTTTTCATATTGTGAAGTTCCAAATTGTGAGGCAGTGTTGGCAGTGGCGATGAGGTGGTGACAATGATTGTGGGGTTGCTAGACATTTGATTGGTGTTGGTGGTGTGGTGGTTGGGTCGAGGATAGGATGAGAGTGTTTTTGACCATCTATTTGGCTATTTGTGACTAACTATTGTTGGGGGGGGTTGTTTACGAATAACTATTTGATTAACCCGTGACCAATAAATAAAATATAATCGATAAAATAAATAACTGGTGATCAATAAATAATGTGACCTAAAAAATGTAATATTTGTAACTAAATTTGTAATCGTTGCTCAATTTTATTTTTTTTTAAGTTGATCTATTCATTTAATAATTTGTCACTGCAAAATAAATTGTGACCTGTAAAATTCGTGATCTGTGACCAAGAAATAATATGTGATCAATTAATTTGATAATTTGTAATTGTAAAATAAGTTATGACCTATGATAAAAAAAATACATAATTAATTTGATAATTTGTGACTTGTGACTTGTGAGATTTATGATATGTGATCGAAAAATTATATGTAACCAACTAATTTGATAATTTGTGATTGTAAAATAAGTTGTGACCCGTAGAATTTGTGAACTGTGACTAGAAAATAATACACGACCGAGATTTGATAATTTGTGGACAATAAAACAAATTATGACTTATACAATTTGTGATTTGTGACGGTAATAAATATAATTGTAATTAATATGTAACTGTGACCATAAATTGTATAATATTGCGACTTTAATATATTTAATTAATAAATTATTTTTTTAATAAATGTAATGTTCCCTTAATAGATACCATATCTTAGTCTAGTGAATATGCTAAATAAATCTGACAAAGCAACACCTAAGTGATTGGAAAATATGCAAATAAACTATAGGTGGTGTCGTTGTCTTGAAAGTTGATGTAAGTGCAATTTTTACTCAACAAATACAAATTTTTAAATCTAGGCCTTTTTTTTTTTTCACGATTGACATTATTATAAATTTCTTATTACTAATCAAGGAGAGAATCGGAAATAAATTGCACACAATCCATCTTGATGTTACTATTGACACTATAATAATTGTATTAATTGATACAGATAGATATGTATCAAAGAAGTCAATGTCGAATTCATTAAACTATCAATCGAGTATGGTATTTATTAAATGATCAATCAATCTCCATCTTTGTTTTACAACTTTATTTATGGACGTTTGGAATAATCTACTAATTACTCGTGTTTGATCCCCATTATAATGAGAATACTCAAAAAAACAAAAAACAAAAATTGCGATCATAGGACCCCATGTCCTTCTTCGTAAGAGTAGGTGAATTTTCAAACCAAGAATTTTGATTCTGAAATGTGTCATAGCAGAATAAAATTTCCATATTCCAAAATTACCCTTGAATTCAAATCAAGAAAAGTGAAATGCATTGTAATAATGGAAAGGGGCAATTCGGTATTATAATGTAATTTTAATGGATCTCGAACATATGCCGATATGAAGTTTGATATAATATAATTAAGAATTCTTACAACAATGGCATTTTATGGTTGGGAGGATTCATTATTTGTCCATTACGAGAAATCTATTGAAATTATAAAAATAAAAATCATGTTACCTTCAATGGTTATCGAATTCAATGTCAATTGAGCCCAAATTAAATTCATGACAGAACATCATTCTATAAGAAATCATTCGTCACGTGGTGGTTGGCTATGTAGTCAACTAGCCAGCCATTACGTTGAAGTCGTGAGGTTGAGGCAAAAAGTCCACCCAAACATGCTCGAACGGTAGTGCTTATTCGAGAAAACTAAAAAATCTAATAAAAAATTAATATTATAATTAATAATTAATTTTAATCACACATTTTTTAAAAAATTACATATTTTAATGATTTTTTAATCACACACTTCATCGACATTTATCAAAAGCTACTTATGAAAAAATTTGTCAAACAACCCACGATCTTTTACGTCACCTTGAGATTTTTTCTCTTTGATTTAAACCTCTTTTTGAACTTTGTTGTTTTCTTGGTAAATTTTGAATGAACCAGAAGTCTGGTTCCAGAACTGATAAGTTCCGGTTCGATTCGAATACTAAAGATGGAACCAAATGGTTCCATTATCAAAGAACTATTGATTTTCGGTTTAATTCCAATTTTTGGTTTCAATTCCTTGAAATCGGAGCCGAGCCTAACCATGCCTAAGAGTACTTTAAATTTTTATAGCGTCAAATTTGCTATTCTTGTATTTTCATTGTTATACATCTATCAATTCATTGCATGTTTTATTCTGCATACATATGGAAAATGTTACATACTATGTAAAATAACCCGGCCAAGAAATTGAACACACTGGAATGCAAAAAACAGCACAAAAAATCCCTGAAAGAATATGCAAAGTCATCATCTAACAACAGGGAAACTATATAAACTATATTACATGGAAAAAAAAAAAAAAAATCCCACTCTCGTTTGTTTTTGGCCAACTAGAAATGGTAATCAGGAGAGCCTCCCAAAGCTATTCAGAACCAAGGAAAGCAGCATTTCTGCATAAAACAATAAAAGAGAAGAAAAGCAGAATTGTTATTGAACTTAAAATATGTAGGAGCATAAGAGGGAGCTAGGCCTAAAGACCTTTCAAAATAGGTACAAACCTTCTGATTTTTATTGTTCCGATGCATTGGTGTGTTATGAGATGTAAGCTTCGGCGTGCCAGAGATATTTCCAGGCCCCACATTCCTTCCCTTCCGAGCATCATCGAAAAGTTGAGTAAAATTTTCGGCAGATTGAGGATCATCATCGTTCCATATGCCGAATTTTGGAACTGTAGCACTTTTATCAGGCTACATTGCCAAGAATAAGAGACCATTAGGCATTTGAAGTTAGAATTTGTGGAATAAAGAAATGAGACTCTAAGGGCGGCAGCTATGTTAAAAAGACAAAACTATTATCTAACTAAATCTTGTGATCTATAAAATCAGATAATATAAATAAATAAACTTACAGTTTCATCTCCCCTTGTAACTGGCCTTAGTCGAGATCTTCCAGGAGTGCCGTGACTACTATCATACGAGTTCTTTCCTTCTAAAGAAAAAGAACCATTACCTCTCCGCGAAACCTTGGCCTGATAATGTGGATGAAGTGGTGACCGTTCAATGTTGTACTCGGATCCTGCACTTTGCCTTGCAGGTCCATTGGACCTTGTTCCACGGCCTCCATAATTGCGATGAGTTGATTCATCAGCAGATTTCTGAACTATATTTTCACTTCGAGCTGGAGAATTACTCGACAGTCTAAAATCAAAATCTTCTCTATTCACTCTATGGTCAGGTGTTGGCCTAACTGCTTCCCTTCCAATTGGTTCATTCGGTCTAGTTCTTATAGGCTTCGATGGAGGTGGAGCTGGAGGAGTAGGATCCATGTTGGGGAACATATCTGGATTCTCTAGCGGATCGTTTGGATTTATCAACTTCCCACCTCTATTTTTCCGTGCATTTGTGAAGACGACTGTATAGGGAACACTCTCTTCATTTTCCCAGTTACCAAATTTTGGAACAACTGGACGCTGTTTCGACAAGAGGAAGAAATATTATTTCCTGTTTGATGCAATAGTTGCTTCATGGATGTGAAATGATGAAATTTTCCATAATACAAATTCAGTATGTCATTTAAAGGCCACAATGATACAAGAAACTATTTCCTTTGAATTATCATTGCGAACAAACGGCACAATGGCCGGGATTCTAAGCACAACGAAAGGCAAAATACTTGGAATAGAGTTCATTTTTAACTCGTAATTGGGTCATTGGTTCGCTAGAAAAACAGCCATCATAAATCTATTGACTTTGGAACATCCAAGTGCATTTTAAACCCTGTTTAACTATACTTAACAGGAAAGGATGTAGAAAAACTAAAGCCAAAACATTTCAGCTAATCAACCTGAAGAAAATACATGTGGGAACCTTTAGACCAGTTGACTGGTTAAACCAAAACCTGAGTCCATTTGAATATAATTACATTCACAGCCTAAGTGTTGAAGGCTTAGATTTATGAATGCATATGGGGTCTGCTGACAGCAGAATTTTCGTCCATTTATAAATTTAAACCAAGCAAACACAATATTTCCAAACAACTGAAAAGGATGAAGCAACCAGAGAACCAGTGTCAACCGTTTTGCCTATAAGCTTAGAGAGCGCGAGAAAGGGAACGCGTATTCGTTTAAAACTTGTCTTCAACGCATTCTTTCCCAGCAAACTTGATCTAACACAGTAACACTGCGTGATTTTCACAAATGGTGGGCAGCGAAATTTGAGTCTATTTCTTTTACACTCTGATGCCACATTAGCGTTTCATTTAAAAGTTTAAACGGTGAAAATAAGGTTAAGTCACGTCACTTTTGAAATAACAACTCAAAGCAGAAAACATAAAGCAATTAGCAGGCATTTGTATCGATTTGAACAAAAAAAAAAAAAAAAGGATAGTAAACTTACAGCCATTTTTCTTCACCACAATTTAGATTGAAAAACCCAGAAATAGCAGTAAGAGAATTCTTCAGAATTTCAAGAAAACTCAAGTGTTTGAGATGAAACCGGTGAACAGAAGAGACTCTTAAGGGAGGAGAAAAGGGAAGAGGAAAATGATATAAATAGAACTGAGAAGAAAAGTAAGGAGTTGGACAGAAGCAAATAAATCAATGACCCGTTCTCGTTGACTGTTACTCCTCTTCCTCTCGCATCCTTTGCCTGGTCCAAGTCTTCAATTCTCTCAATTTTTAAATATTAAACGATGGGAAAATAAGATTTAGAGCCTGTTTGAGTGGGTAAAGCTGTCTGAACACGTCGTCTCCCTCTTTCAACATGGCCTACGTGGCCCCACTCACGTGAGGCGGTCCTTGTTCGAGCTCCATTTTCACGTGAAAATGTATTTTTAAATAGCATTTTAATGAAAAGTACGTGGTTAAAAAATAAAGAAATATTTTGAGTTTGTGTATAATAATATTTAAATTGAAAAATGGGTGACTTTGAAAATAAGAAAAAAATGTATTTTGAAAATAATGGAAACCAAACACG